>BNCR01000006.1:21666249-21821249 GCA_014656515.1 Oryzias celebensis
CTTGCTGAAAATCCATTCCTTAAAGTGGAAACGGCAGCATCTAGCAGTCACTGCAGTCATCAGTGTTTCATAATCAGAATTAAAAGACCACTGGGAACTCTTGTACAATAGATCAAAAGATGATGGGAGTGAGTCTCCACATTTCTTTCTCACAGAACTTATGTGTCTTTATCTTGTTGACGTAGAATTTCTTCTACGATTAGACGTCACAATTCACAGGAGAGCTTGATCTTTGTTTTTCACAGGACTGAATATATTTTGTTTTGAAAACGGTTAAAGAAAGAGACAACACACAAACTTTGTGGATGGTCTTTAGATCTTAGGCAAAGTTCAGATAAGCATGAAATGTGCCGCAGGCGTTCATTTGTATTCTGCCGACAGCTACCGCTTTGTTTGGGGATCCAAGTCCTCTCCAATCATCTCTGCGTGTCACCATTTTGAAAATGAGTGGCTTAAAATAGATCCAACCATTTTGGATTTGGCTGGATGTGAAGCAGCTGCCAACAAAAAAAAGAAAAGAAAAGAAAAAGGGGCTTCAAACTGACTGCTGAGCCCCGTATATGTGTGAACACACAATGACAGTTATCCTCCATGGCAGAGCTGCCATCCAGCTGGCCGGAGAATGACTGCACTTCTCTGTGCAAGAGGCTGCTCCTCAGCACAGAGGTGAGACATGAAGGAGGGACAGCTACAGCCCTTTGGCTGAGAGCTTCTAACAAGAACAGGAACCCAGAAACGAAGCTTTCTTTCTCATCCAATCCACAGCCATAATGAGACCTGGCATCTGATGGATTACCCAGACTTATTTAGCAAAGGCTGTGTGTTTTTTTTCTTTTTTCCAGTTGCCCTTTGCCACCCTTAGCTCTCCCCCTCTGTTGAACAAAGCCTCGGTATCGTGCTGCCATCATGTGCATCCGCTCCCTGCGTGTCCTGGTCATTAATCCTTCAAAGAAAAGTGTGACACAATTTTCTGCCACAGAAAAAGAACAAGAACCTTGATAACTATTCTGCACATATTAACCTCTTCAAGAGAAAAAAAACACTCAAAGCTTTTTTAGTATTTTTGAAAAACAGCATTCAAACTTACTATTAATACAAAAACTTTTTACATCCTTGCTTTTAAATTTCCAGATTCCATGAATTAAAGTAATTTGTAATCTGAAATCACTGTTTGTCTTCAGATTTTCACTCGTTTATTGCCTTTGTCACAACTTCCCTTGCGGGTGGATATTGTCTGCTTACGGGCAAAAAATGGTCAAACCTCTGTACGTAATGCAGATGGCTGACACAAATTTTAAGATTACAGACCGCTCGGTAAACCCGTATGCACACATTTTCTATGGGTATGCTGCAAGTGACAGGTCACACCAAACACGTAAACAACATGCAAGGATAAGTAAGGATGAAGTAGGTGAGACACAGGCATGTCCTATGGATCGTTCATCTAATCAAAATCCTACGTATTGTGCAAGGAACCTGTTAGTGCTGTTCAAGTGATAAGTGTGCAGTCTTTGACCACTTCTTACTTGCAGCCTGACGATTATACTGCGGTCACAACAAGTGCAATTCATGGGTCAAATTCACTGTTCAACAATTGAGCAAAAATGTGTTCATAAACTTGACACTCGTGCTGCATGTAGGAGGTGCTACAGTTAAAGGGTTTTGTCCTCTTTGCTACATGGAAGCATTAACTGTATGGCTCATATACAGTGCAGTGAGGTTCACCGTCTACTGCCGGACATGTGTCTGAATGACGACGCTTTCAGCTGCACTTCTCTCTCACTGTGACCCAGTTTGTCAACTTGCTGTCCTGCATTATTCGGAGAAGAGAAAAAATGTCAAAAGAATAAAATTAGAGGATCTTTGTATTATTTCCTCAATACAAATAAGAAAACTATTGTACAGTTCAGGAGCATGATCAGATTCTCCTCCACGCTGGTTTTGGACCCCATTCACTGATTACATTATCAACACGTCAGGGGCCAAAGCTGAGTCCCTGATTGGTGGACACCACACAAATGTTTCAGCAAAGTTCAGACATTCGAACTGCTGACATGCCGCAACATATAAACCGTGCACCGAAACCACATCTGACGCTCAAAACGGACTTCACAACATGTCTGTACATTGACTTAATGATACCATTGACAAGCAAATGCCAGTCATGGGGAACGTACCTTAAGAAATGAGTATATTAGACAATCAGAGCATGTTTTGAGCGAGCATCCTACAGGCGCTTGTGTATCCCCAGCACACCCAGTGTGTGTCGCATTTCCATGTGGTAATTAAGGAGCCAGTACACTAACAACTAGAATGTGGCGTACAACAGCATCACTCACACATCACAAGTGTGTCCCACATACATCATTCGTTTGAATACTTGACAATAAATAAACAACACGCATTTTCATGACATCCCTTAAGATATCTATACAAACCTCAAGGGACCGCAAGACAATGCACTCCCTTTAAGATACAGCCGCTCCTCTTTAACCCAGACCCCAACCACGGACCCAGACAACTCCACAACACCTGTACAGGGGCATGTAAAGACTGCACACTAAAAAATAAACTACATGAAGTCACAAAACATGATGGATTTCCATGTATTTTGGGGTTAATTTAAAAACATGCAATTGTTGAATATAAGTGTTGCAGTCCTCCCACTTTAAAGGCTAAAAGCCTCCTTTGTTTGGGAGTTCATCATGACAAAGTCTGATTTATTTTGATGATTCTGGAAGAAATCACTGCTTTAAGAAAATCCTTTGACATCTAAATTAGTGAGCGTCTTTTTTCATTTTGTCTTGTTTGTCTTCAGTTGAGAGCATCACAGCTCTCGTTTGAGGTGACACATCATTGTGTGTTTTGACAACCGCAAAATAGTTGTATTATTTGCCTTTAAACCGTTTAAATTCGTAAATGGCACAAAAAGAAAATAAACGTTTGTGAGACACTTTCAGTTCAAACTCACCACCATTAGAGGCTCAACTGATATGGAAAACAGAACTCTCAAAGGATTTGATTAAAAGGAGAAAAAATGAGCAATTCAAACCATTTTCTTCTGTAAAAGTTGGTGGGAGAAAGCTGCCACGTTTGCTTCATTTGAGAGGATCCTTTCAGTTATAGAAGGAAATATGCTAATTCTAAATCATGTATAATAGTTTCATCATATTTAGTATTTCTAACTGTTTTCTGAAAATAATTGACTCTCCAGTCAGCTGTTTGAAACTTAAGTCTTAAGCTCTCATGTTTCAAACTTTATCAGCATTATATCAGGGAGAAGTGTACATGCACTAAGCAAATACATACATATCCTGTCAAGAAAATGTAAATGTGAAAACATGGGAAAAGCTGCTTTGAGGTTAATTCGTCTTTAAAATTACTTATTCAGTGATAAGAAATCATTCAAAGAAGAAACTCTTCCAATGAGTGGAAAAAGGATCTGATCTGATACCTCTGGTTTGTCATCCCTGGATCCTGTCAGGGCCCTCTGTCAGTCATTGGTCACCGTTCCCCTGTCGGGTGGCCGATCTCAGCTGCCTCCTCTTGTCGGTGTTTGGCGAGACTGGGGTGCCAGCTGCCGAGGTTGCAGTGTGGGCTGGTTGTGGGTGACTCTGGCACGCCTCTGGGGGTGGTGGCAGGGGGTTTCAGGACTCCTCTGTGGTGGCATACCCCTCATCTGGGCGCCGGTGTGGGTCTCGGGTGGTTGGGGCTCATGGTGAGGATGGGTGGAGGCAGTTGATCTGTGGCATCTGTTTGTTGAGGTTTTGGGGGGTGCCGAGTCGAGCCGAGTGGCTGCGCTGTCTGCCGCGGGTTCTTGGGGGCTGCTGGGCTTCCTGCCTTCACTGGATTCCCTTTTTATAAACACGGGCATGGTGAATATTTCTAGTGTTCCTTAGACCTGTCTCCAAGAATGTTAGAGATGCAATCCTACGTATGTCTCTCTGTGTGCACAAAGAAATACCAGTTGGTGCAATTTGTGACATAAGTCCTCTATAAATGCTATAGATTTGTATAGATATACTTAATACTTGTAAATAATTGTGTACATACTGTGAAGTGATGTGTGTGTGCATGAGCAGCAACACATACAATTTACATATGACATTCATCTCATATAATGACATGTTATCAACTCCCCCCACCTTGCCCTCCTTCTGTCTCTCATCCTATCTGAGCAGCTAAGACCAAATAAATAAAGTACTGTTACAAATGGGGTTTCTATGAACACACTCGAAGGAGTATGAAACAACCTCAATTGTAAGACCAAAATATGTCCATCACAAGAGGCACTCAGCTGCAATGTGCGAGTTCCCTTTACTGGACAGGACAAAAAAAAAGAAAAACGGATCTGAAGAAGCCTTCGCACTCGGAGTCTCCAATCAGCTAGAATGAAACGGCCAGAAATGACTTGCAGGGGCCTTGACCTGCTTGTGGACCCACATATTTTCGACGTGTTTGTGCACCACCATTTTGTATTCTGTGGATCAGTGAAGGGTGATCTCTACCTCATTTTTCTTTGGTGTAAGGCAAAAAAAAGGATGTGCAGAAAGGAATAAAGTCTGCCGCCCCTCTAAAAAAGAAAGAATTAAGCTTGGGGGTTTGTTTGTGAAGGACACTCACGGCCGCGCTTCCATCATTCTGACCACAAGCTTGACCACACAAAACAAGAGGGTGAAGATCTGTGGTTTGTCTTAAAAGGCATTCCTGCAGGCACAAACAAACAAACAAACATAAAAAAGGCTGAGATTTAATTGTGTGTGTGGTGGGGGGGGGGGGGGTAATTTATCGCCCGACATACTTATTAAATTGGATCTCTGACCAGCCTCCACAACAACACCATAACTGCACCGATCGAGCAAATCATCGCCGTGGGCACAGTCTGGGGGGGGGATGCTGCGGGGTCAAAGTGTTAGAACGAGAAAAGGGGATGAGATAAAAGCGGGATGAAACACATGCCCCGCTGCATAACATCACTGATTCTCCAAGATCTGATGCCACAAGATATAAAAGTTAAAAGAAGTTCACATGTAACCTCCAATTATTGCAGCAGAGCTGAAGAGGAGGAGCTCCTAGGGGACGACGTGCCTTTTTCAGGAAAGAAAAGATAAAAAAAGCAGACAGAAAGTTGAATTAGCTCTCATATTATCATGCACTCTTACAGCTTGATGTGATATTTATTGCATAAATAAATTCATGCATTTTAGTCATTTAATAGAAGTTCTAATACCACAGTGAGCATGAAGTGATGGTTTCGGCCCCACAGAGTTTTCACATCACAGTCTCAAATGGTAAAATTGTCAGCGCCTCGAATATGTTATGCTGTTTCATAAACCCACCCGAGCGTGCAGACCTAAGTCCATCCACGTGGAGCGCAAAGGCAGAAACTTCTGACACGGCACCAGGTCGAGGAGTTTTGAAAATCCTGTCTGGTGAAAAGGACAAAGTTTCCCAGGAGCCGGCAGTACGTTTGGCTTTTCACTAGAAGAGCATGAATGCATAAGTGAAGATGCATGTTAAGACACAACTTCTGAGCTCCTGCTTGCTGTAAGTGCTGGCATGTCCATCACTGACACCACAGGGAGAGAAGCCGCAGGAGACGGGCCACTTTTGCCCAACAGCAGATCGCTGCCGGGACCAATCCCTGGATGTGACCAGGCACCATCATGTAAGGAAGCTCAACATCCATTAGGTAAGAGATGAACACCCCAAATTACGTTCCCTTGTGATGCCACAGCTTTTTCCGTCCACATATTGATCTGACAGCAGAAACGGTTGCTTTCTTTTGTGCAGATGTTCAGTTAACAGCTGCAGCTGGAGCTGGAGCTTTTCTGCATGCAGACGGCGGCATATTCATCAGTGCTCGTTAACCATCACCCTGGTTCACGGCATGAGATTTTCTTACTTTATTGATTTTCTTTTGTCCATTTTCTGCGAGACAGAAATGATAAACGTGACATAGTTGTGGGGAGAAGGCCCGTCACCGAGGATGAATTTAGATAAGACATTTAAAGCTCACAGCAGGAGCATCATACATCAAGTTATTATCTGCTGTCACCTCCACTCCCCTTTTGGCTCCCCACAAAGGGCAGTCTTGTTGCTTTTTTTGACAACTTCTAAATCTCGGTGGCTTGACAGCAAGTTTCATCTTGAGTGGGTTCATGCAGTTTTGCATATTTCTTTTAAAAGTTTAAAGAACCACTATGAGGAAAATTGTGTTTGTCCCAAGTTCTTGTGGCATTTTTCAGATGATGGAGGACATATAAAAAGAAAATTAAACTTTAAGTTAAAATTAATTTTTTTTCTTTAGTATTTCTTTATTAAAATTGTTGTGAATCAGGAGCAGACAAAATTTTTTTTAAAAAGATCATATTATATTGAAGGAATTACGCTAGGTGGACCACAAGATTCCTGCTCTTTTCTATTCAATTGCATCCATTTGCAGACAAATAGATCCGTGTACGTCTTCATTTTCATCGTCTGAGCTGGCATTTGGCTCCAAACTGTACGACTGGATAGCTCCAAAATGTTACCTCTGTATTGTTAGATTGGAGGTGCTGGGGGTTGTAAGCTAACGGAGAGAGAGTAAACAGATGGGTGACAGGAAGGGGGCAAGCTTACTCCGCAACAACTCATGGGTGAATTTCTAATGAATGACTGCCGGTCTACACAAACTATGAAAACATTTTGGCTAAAAGTGGCATAATCGTACTTAAAAGACCATTGGGAACACTTTTACAATAGATCAAAAGATTGTCGGAGTGGCTCTTTATTTGTAAAAAATATACACACGTGGACAAAATTGTTAGTTTTTTTTATTTTCAATAAATCTTTATTTGTTGTTACTTTTGTAAGTTTCAAGTGATTTCTGTGAGAATTGTGGGTTTTCCTTCTTTAACTGAGGGGTAACAACAATTTTGTCCACGTGTATATATAGATATATAGATATATAGATATATTGGTCAAAATTCTGCATAGCTTAATATATTGTAAAAGTGTTTTGCTCCTTTGCTTCATGATTTTATTCTTTTTTTTTTTTTTTACATTGCAAATTGTGCAAATTCTGAAAAAAAAAACATTGCATTTGGACTGCTGATTGAAGTACAGCACTTTTGTTATGTTGGCAGATTTATTTTGTTGTTTCAAGTAAAAGTTGCTGTTTGTAGGAATTATTTTCAAGAAACAATTCATTTAATCACACTGAAGTAATAAATTTTTGGAAGAGGAACATTATAAATTGAGAGTTATTTTTAGATTTTAATCAGGTAGGGCAGGGCTGGCCAACCCTGGTCCTCAAGAGCCTCAACCCTCCCTGTTTTCTAGTCCTACCTAACTAGCTGACTCAAGTGATTCCACATCCCTGCACTGCTTGATGCTGTGCAGGGAGAGTTGGAAAACAGGCAGGGTTGAGGCTTTTGAGGACCAGAGTTGGCCAGCTCCGATGACAAGTAAGAACAGATGTAAAATGGAGATGTCCTTCTGTTTTTGGAACAAAACTTTGGAATTGTTTGGATGAAAAACTTAAAGTCCCACTCAAACTGTATATTTTTATAGTAAAATCATTTCCAGTGGTCTTTTAATTGTTATTACGCAGAAAATCTTCCTTTTCATCTCTCAAAAAAATATGAGGAAAATCTCCCTTCTAATATTGTGACATATTAAGTGTAGGGCCAGAAGCAAAAGGCAGTTCGTTCCAAATGTTTGGACTGGTCATGGCTTATTTTGCAGATAGAAGTCAGTGTTTGTACTCAGTGTTTATTGAAGTATCCAAAATAAAGGCTTTAGGCCAGTCTTATTCGTCATAGCTTTATGAAGCTAGCAGGTGCACCTTGTAGTTGAAGCAAAATAGAACAACAGTAGATGTTATGCGGGACATGTAGCAGCCACAAGTGTGTCCTCAGTGAAGCAGAGTGAAAATCCACGCAGCACCACAGCCAAAAAAAAAAGGTGTGACCACCTTGACAGCCTTCGTTCTCTCTGTTTCAAAATTTCTTTGAATGTCTTACTTTTGTTGAGGTAAAAGTCTTAATGTGTCTGTTGTTTGCAACCAGGATGAAGCGTTTATTAGCTGATCAGACTGTGGCCTCAAGTAAGAGCAGCAAGGTCTAGCCCGGCAAAAAAAACTCCTGCATAAAGCTGCAGTCCGCTGCCACCAGTGTCAGGACATGATATCTGAGCAACCAACCTTACATGCCACTTTCCAGGGCTGTGGGTAGGAAACAGCACTGAGTGGCCTTCTTTGCTTTTTGGGAAGACATCTTTATTATTTTTTGCAAGCATAACAAAATTTCCTCAACCGGATCACTTCTTTGTTCTTTTTTTGTCTATATATCCCTCCACCAAACTGTAACCATGGCAACCTTATAAATAAAAAAGTACTTTAGAAAGAAAAATAACATCTTAAACCACTGTATTTCTATCTATTCATCCATCAATCTTCAGAACCCGCTGAATCTTGAACAGGTTGCCAGTCTGTAGTGGGGCCCCACATTATTGGAAATTATTTGGAATCACCAATAAACCTCGCAAGAGGACTGGTGCATGTTTTTGGACTGGGAAAGGAAACAAAGAGAGCATGACACACAGAAAGACCCTAACCTAGATTTAAACCAGGGCCATCTTGCCATGAAATGAGACACTATATGCCACTGTGCAGTTCTGAATTCACATTCTAAAAAATTAAGGCTTTAGGAAATATTTTTGGTTAATGTAGTTTCAATAGCATAAAACCAGTTTTAAAAACACATCATTTCAAACAATTAAACTACAAAAACATACATTCCTAGAGGTTATTGTAGTTTCAATTTTACAATTCTAATGAAAGCTTCAGAGATAAGAAAACGTTTCATGCTGTTCCTCACTGAGGATGAATTTTTATTCAACTAAATGTAATTAGCCTGTTGCATAGCAACTAGGTGATGCAGCAGTTCTTCTTTTGCATTGTATTAGCTGAACTTTTTGCATGTTTCAGTCTTTCAGGTTGAAGTGCGCTTGCTGCTTGTCCCCAACATTTGCACTGATGATGATGTTTATTAAGCTAATGACTGCATTATGTGCATCATGTGCATTACATGTTGACAACTCTTGTTTTCAAACAACACAATCCTGATAATATGAACTCTTTATCTTGCAGGGCCTGAAGGAGCTGCAGCAAATTCCCTCTCATTATTATCCACCTGTTTACAGCAAGTTGCTGATCAACAGAAGCCAATTATCTGCTTATAGGAGAACCGCAGCCCAGACAGCACCTTTATTAGACATGATGTTTGTGTTTGCGTGCAAATGAGCGTTCATTTGCATGTCTGCACATTAATTTGTCACAGATTTCACCATTCATTTGCTGTTCAGTTATTAAACACTATGTATTTAAATGTTCCATCTGTTTGCATCTTTGTTTCACTTCATCAGGGGATGACCAGTTACAGAGATGTAGAAAAAAAGCAGGTAAATAATGCAAGTGAAGGTTCAAAAAGGCAAGTGAGAATCCTATGTGCTAATGCAGTGCCAATTGTGTGATTTCTTGTTTGTACAAAAATGTTATAAAGGAAGACTGAGGCAAAAGTTAAAAAAGAGAAGAAAAACAAAGCGCCAATTTTTGATCAGTAAAAGCTGACTGGCTGTGGCAACCCTGACAGGATGTGATGTGAACATCTTTCTTTAGGAAAATTTAAAAAGCAGATTAAAATATAAATTGTGAGTCTAATCTTTGGCTTTAGTCTCAGAATTAGATTAGATTAGATTCTAAATTCCCAAATAACTGTTTGTCTTAGATAGCTATTTTTTCTAAAGTTTTGACTGTATATAAAAACTGGACCAAGTGAATGTGACATCACCAATAGAAATGGTTTACTTCCAGTTCCAACCAAATGAAATCATTTTAATTTGCCATTTTTTTAGGATGTTGGCATGTTGAAGTGAGCAATGATTGGTCTGAGTTGTTCCGAGTCATTGATTCTGTGGCAACCACTTTTGCCAATCAGGAATTAGCTTCCTTGAAGACCACATCCAATCCCACTTACCACTTGAAACCATCTCCAGGGAACCCAGGGGGTGGGGCATCCAGGACAAGTCACAGCTCACCTGCAGACCAAGAAAAAAGAAATATAAACACAGGAGGCAAATCACAACAAAGATAGAATGAAAAAAAAAAAATTTAGGAAGAACTTAAAAAAAGGTAGCTGAACCAGAATGGTTATTGTGACAAATGCAATTCCTGAGTAATAGCTGTTTATTTCTCTGAAGAAGATAATGGGATTTTGGCTTCTTGGAGCTGCCAGATACTTCCTGTTTGGAAGCCAAGGATTTACGGGGTTAATTGGTCAGTAGCCGCCCGGACACATTTTGAGGCTGCGCTGTGGCAATCCAGTGATGGGTGGGGGGCAGGAAGGCAGCAGCACAATAATTGACAGAAACTAGGGTCTCCAAAGTCCCTAAAAACGTCTGATGATCGCCAATTTCAGACTGCCACCCCTCGGTCCCCGTGCTGACGTCCCACTGCCAGTGTCTGATTGTTAGAAATCGAACAGTCACTCGACGAGGGCTGCTGACAAGGGCAGGGGGCCCGGTGATGACCAGATATCAATCTGGAGATCCAGATTTGTGTGTGTTTTTGTGTGTTGCTGCTCACCAGAGGGACGGGCCAATAGAATGCAAGCAGCCCACAGATGGGATGGTGAGACCTTTCCACTGCACGACTTTTCAAGCCGGCGTCAGATGACTCAGTATGTCCCAGCATTTGGAGCACTGTTTGGGGGAAAGTTGTGATGCTGCACCCCCCACCAGCCTGCTGGGATCTGAAGCTGTGTGAAACTGAGTCTCTGTTTCCATTCAGTGTTTTTTGCTGAATTGATGACCAAGAAGCAAGAAAAAAGAAAAAAAAATCTGTGTACTTTAATTCAGTAAAAACAAACCACAAGTGGTTTGAATAAAAAAAAAAAAGATAGTAATAAAAATGTAAAACTCTTCAGCTCTTAACAATTATTGCTTCAATTTATTTGTAACTGTTGAAATGACAGAGAAGGAAAGGCCTGTCAAAAATACCATATTGTTCTCAACCCACAAAAATTGTTTCGCTTATGTGTTAGTTTTGTTTTCTTCTTTGTTTTCCAGCTGCTCCCTTTAGTGGTCGCTACGAACTATCCACTTTTATCTAACCCCATCATCTGCGTCCTCCTCACGAACACCAACCACCCTCATGTCCTCCTGTACTACTTCCATGAATCTTCCTCCAAGCCTCTATCTTTGCATCTCCAATCATCAGTATCCATCTGTCCAAACATCTTATTCTACTTCTCTGAATCTATCACCAAAACAGCCACTGTGATCTATTTCTCTGATGATTTATTCTAGCTTCTATACTTCATTGTCTCTCCCAAAGTCATCAACATCTTCCTCTCTGCTACTTCCAGCTCTGCTGCCTTCTTTCTTTCAAAGAGTCTCTAAGCCTGGTATTTTTAAATTTTGGAAAAGGATTAAAGTGGTATGGATGACCAAACCCCCCCATTAGACTCCATGGATCAAAGATCTTTACGCCCTTATTTCAGAACTTTGCTGGATCAGATCAAATTTGTTCAAATTTGCTTGAATAAAGATCACCAAATCCATCCCACCCACGGGATCAGAAAGGAGAACCTGCAGCGCTTTTCCTGTTGAGTTTATATAAAGGGAGCTTGCAGGAGCATCTGAGGTTATGAACTTACAGTGACCTTTATAATGATCTACTACTTTCACCACTCTTTCCTGTAAAGGATAAGCAAACTATTCAGCCAAGTTCCAGGGTTAAATGTTTGGACCATTGGTTACAGAAAAGAAGCAGATGTCCTGCTAAGCCTCCCCAATAAAATTTTCCAAAACATGCATGGTTCTGTTATTTTGGGAAGAAAGAAAGATGGATTTAATGCACATTAAACTGAATTTTTTTTAAACTATTAAACTGAATAGTACTGGAAAAGTATATGAGATAAAGACACATAACAATGCTCAATGACTGGTCTCTCTGAGAAAAAAGCACAGTAACCTCCCCAAACAGAATCCAGGAACCATCACTGTGGCAGACATCATAGCAAGAGCCTCAGGTATGAAAAAGTGGACAGCACCGGACCCTGACATGATACGTGTGTTATGTGTACTGGCTTAAGAAACTCACTGCACTTCATGAGCACCTGGCAGCACTAATGAACCAGCTTCTAAGGGATGGGACTCACCCTGAATGACAAACGGAAGGGTGGACAATCCTGATCCAGAAGGATCTCTAAAAGGGAGCAGTCCCATCCAACTACTGGACAATAGCATGTCTCTCCACAACATGGAAGCTCATATCAGGCATCATTGCAACCAAAATACATCGGCACAGGAATCAATTCATGAGCAATGCACAGAAGAGCATTGGTAGAGGTTCCAGAGGAGCAAAACACCAACTCCTGGTTGACAGAACAGTCGCTCAAGAGTGCAGGTCATGACACACCAACCTGTGGACAGCCTGGATTGTTACAAGAAAGCCTATGACTCAATACCACACATGTGGATCACTGAATGCTTGGAGCTGCACAACATCAACAGGGCTCTAAGAGCCTTCATAGGAAACTCAATGAAGTTGTGGAAAACCACTTTAGAAACCAATGGCTGGCCACTTGCACAAGTGTCCATCAAACATGGCATGTACCAAGGAGACGCTCTGTCCCCACTGCTATTCTGCAGAGGTCTGAACCCCCTCATCCAAATAATGAACAAGACTGGCTATGGATACCGACTCAGGAACCTCCTCTAGATGGATGCAATCAATGTATACAGTAAGAGCGAGCGCGACATTGACTCTCCAATGCACACAACCAGGATCTACAGTACTGACACTGGAATTTCATTTGGGCTTGAGAAAGGCAGTTGGATGGTGACAAAGAGAGGCGAGGTAGTCCACACTGAAGGGGTCTCACTGCCAGAAGGAATAAATGGCAGACATTGAGGACAGTTATAAGTACCTTGGAACTCCACAGGCAAATGGCAAACTGGAGCAGGCAACAAGGAAAACCGCAACAGCCAAATACCTCCAATGAGTAAGGCAAGTCCTGAGAAAACAGCTCAGTGGCAAGAACAAGACAGTTACACACTCCCGGTCATCAGAATCTCTGCAGGAATAATCAGATGGCCAAAGGAAGAGATACAGACCATGGATGTTAAGACACAAATTTCCTCACCATACATGGAGTGTTTAATCCAAAATCCAGCTCCCTGAGACTGAATGCTTGCTGCAAGAAAGGAGGCCAAGGACCAGTGAGCCTAGAAGCCAGCATGAAACATCCAAGATGCATGAATGTCTCAGGCAATAGAAAGCAGAGGATGCAGTGCTGGAGGACAGATCCTCATCGGAGGACAAGCACCTGCATGGGATGTACCACCGAACCATAACTGAAGTGGTTGATATCAAGAAGTCCTACCAATGGCTGGAAAGGGCTATATAAATTTATGTTAAAAAAAAAAAAAAAAAAAAAAAAAGCCCTCTCACCATTTTCATCCATCAAAATATAAAGTATTACTACCTTCCATAGTGTTTCTAAAATGTACCAAAACTTAAGTGTAAATTAAAACTAGTTATGTAGATTTAAACTAAATTATGTAGATATAAAATAATAAAATGCAATTAATTTTTTTTTAATATTTTGGAGTACTTGAGTGAAATAATCCAGAGTGTAATGCTCAAATTCACCACTAGAGGGATGTGAGAGTTATACGTCTCTGGTGTGTGGTGTAAAATATACACGAAGAAGACACTGGGAGACGACGAGCTAAGAAATAGAAGGTATAGATCGAACCTCTTCTTTTTAATTAATATGTATCTGTAACTCATACATGCATAACCAAAGACAGCATACTAAGTTTAAACTACATTGAGTAGATTTGGGTTTTTCTTTTGTTGCTAATATTCAGCTATATTTCTGTTTACATCGCACTGAAATTCTGAGACGTGATGATATATTTCAATGTTTTTCAAAACGTAAATCTGCAAAGATAATGCAGTATTTTTATGCTAATTTCAACTCATTTAGAAACGACATTTCTAGCTGATATGATTCTGTAGAGGTTCTTCTATGCTGTATTGTTTTCATTAGAATTCTTTCGGACGGGTGGCGTTAACTGTGGTTAGTTTCCATTTTTTAATGACATCACATATTTTTTGTGTCACGTTTTTATGTGTCAAATGTAGATATTAAAACAAAGGACACAAGATTTTATAAAAGCGTTTTGTACCAAGCTCATTGCTATCCTAAAGCTAGTGCTAACTCTGGACTAAAGTAGCGGTTAGTTCATTAAATTAATTCCCTAGTTCTCCAGTATTAATGTTTGAATTTGAATCAGTAGGTGGTATGACTCACAGCAATTTTTTTAGTGCATTGTGAGGTTAATAGCTTTTATTTTTCTTCCTGAAGTAAGCCAGAGTGTCATTAGCTAGCTAGTGTTCGTTAGCATTTTGGGTACGTATGCTAGCCAGAGCTAACTGGGTTTGTTTGTTTTTTGCAATTTTGCAGTTCCAGTACATTTCCCCGTCAATCGGGTGGCAACTTATCCAAATTGTTTGAGTGTATTATTAATATAAGTTGCTGTTCCAACGATTGTCATTATCAATGCACCCAAATCTGGTTAAATAAGTTATTGTGTTGCTAAAAAGTAAAAGACAACTGCTTTCCAGATGTAAAATATAATTGTATGATTGTTTGGCTTTTTTTCCCCAAAATATGCATAGACTCTTGTTTTTTGTTTGTTTCTTTTCTTTTTTTTTTTTTTTATTTTGTTTGTTTGTTTCTTGGCACCCCAGGTGGTGATAATGAAAAAAAAAAAAACCTAGAAACCCCCATTAAATAGAAAAATACACATGTTCGTTCATAAACTATATCATCCTAATTTATAAACCTTAGTCTCCTCCATGGGAACATCATAGGATAGTGAGGAAAACCTCTTGCAAATCTAAAAAAACTTTTATTTTTTAGAATGTACTGATGTTAGGCTTAAGCTGCAGAGCTATGTTTATCTTAATTGTTTTAGTTTTTCTTTTTGCACTCCCAGTCTATGTTATTGTCTTCATCTTGTGTTTTTTTGTGGCTTTGTTTTTGCAAAAACAGTTTTTATAATTATTATAATTTAATTATAATAATTTAATTACAGAAAAAAAAAAATCAAAAGTAGTTATGTGCAGGACCATTTAGCTTTTTTTTCAGTTTTATGCTTTGTTCTTTGTACAATATTTCATATTACATTACGAACCCAGTTTCAAGTCTGTAGTTATTTTTTCTTTCAATATGTTGTTTTTAAAGTGTGGTTATGACTTACATAGTCTTTAAAGAGTTCTACAGCACCATTAATTAAATCCTTCAATATGCCTCGAAATGGATGATGTTTATTTGGTCTTAACGGGCCTCTATATCATGTCATTCTAAGTCTTTCAGAGTAAACTATATCCTATATTACCTTTGTCACGCGAAAGAACGATTTTATTTAATGAAGAATGAATTATTTTTGTGAGCTCTTTTTACTACCCGGAAGTAAAATGACTCAACCTCTGAGGCACCATCTTTCGCTCCTTGTGGGTTCTTTTCATTTCATGGCGTCATCCTAGAACCGGCCTCATCACCGCTTCTGCATTTCATCCACAAAAACAAATAGCATCCAAACTGTTGCAAAGTTAGATGTGCAGATTGTGCGGTGGTGACAGCACAGACTCTTCCTGAAAGGGCTCTTCCAAATGAACTTGGGGACCAGTCATCCACTGAGGTTGGGAGGGGCTGTGCTCAGAGAGAAGGGTTGGAAAGGAATGCTCAGAAATGCACGAATGGATCAAAATACCCCTTTGGGGTTGTTTTTCATGAGGAATTAACATCATAATACACTTAAAAGCTCAAAAAAGTTGATTTTACATGATATAGGTAAAAAGGAATGTTTAAAGAGAGCCCATTCCCAGCAGAGGGCACAATAGTATCACTTTCTCATGGTAATTGAACCTGTTATGATGGGGATGCATTTTTCTTCTCACACAATTTTGAGGTTTTAGCATTTTTTAGGTACCAGCTGTTGCAAAAATTGGAAACAGTGAAATTAATAACATTTTCAGTGTGTATTATTCATCAATGTCTTTGGAAACTGATGAGCTGAAACCATGACAGGGGCACAGAGAGATTATTTTTCTGTGTTGAAGCTTCTGCTTACGTCACATGCATTTATATTTTTTAAATTCATTCCTATGAGTTAAATTACTTCTGAATGGTTTCCTTTACTGGTTTAATATTACTTTTAAGTAGGAAATAGAAAGGCAGAAAGTGTAAAAAGATCAGGCTGTAGTTTACATTTTTTTTCTGTTTGATGTTGAACTTCTGTGCTTTAAAAAGCTTTGACAAGCGATTTTCAGCAGAGTTCAAACTGAATCTTTCTTTAATGTTATCTGCAGTCTTTTATTGGTATACATGGATGATAAATGACATGTGTTGCAGCATGTTTTGACTTTATTTCTTCTCCCTTTCAGACTTGAAATGGATGAACAGACGGGGTCTCCTGCAGCCAACACTGACACCAGCACCCAGAGAAACGGAGATGAGGTTCATAAGACAGTTTTGTTTTTCACTTGGAAACTTGAGTCACCAAAAAAATAAGACAAATAGGTGTATTTTAAAGGGGCCATAACATGTAATATAGGGGTAAAACTAGCCACGGTTTGGCACACACATGTATCGTGGATCCCCCCTCGTGCGCACCTTACACGGGCATCATTTAGACTCTCCATTCTCACTAAACACAAGTTGCTCATCAAATTCACGTCCACCGTCTTCATGTTTAAAAATGCCTCAAAGTTAAAGCTTTATATTTGTCCAAAAAAGTGTTAACCTGAAGCTCCCGCTGCATGTGGGAGGAGCTTTTGTCAACAGTTTTTCTCCATCTCATCAGGACGCAGATGATTAGAAATCCGGTTTATTTATTTTAAAGAGCTTTACACAAAGCATCAATGAGCAGTCCACATCTCCATGTTCGTTTTCATGAAATCATTCAGACTCCAAGTAAAGAGCATAGACATATATTTGAATATATAAAGTTCAGGAGCGGCAGGCAGGTGTCCCGCACTGACAGGAGAAACCTGCTGCTCCGTCTGTAACCAGTGAAAGGGGTTTTATAGCAGCAGTGTAAATTCTGACATCCCCTGCTGTACTTCCTTTTGTTAACGTAAAATTTTGTTTGTTTTTTCTTCTAGATTTAATGTCTCATAATGCACTTTGTTTAGATGGGCATCTGGAAAATTTTTTTTTAAATAATAATATCTTGAGTTCAGATATGTCATTAATGTTTTTATAAATAGGCCTCAATAAGCAAATATTTTAAAGTACCAGTAGTACTTTATAAATACTTTCAAAATACTTTTTGAAACTTAAAAAAAAATTGTAAGGCTTTTATTTTGTTCGGGTTTTTTTGTTTTACTGATCTAAATATGTGAAAATAAAACCGAATCGTGGATTTTGTGATCCATTACACCTCTAATGAAAAAAACGACATTTTGAGCTTTTAAGCGTATTATACTGTTCATTTCTCACTATAAACAACCTCAAAGCTGTGTTTTGATCCGTTCACACATTTCTGAGTAATCCTCTAAAATCCTGTGTTTTCTGTTTCTCCACCCATGAAAAAGAGCAGGTTCTCACGAGCTGACGTCATAGATTTAGGACAGCACTTTCTCTGCTGAGCTAGTGGTGATCTATAAAACGCTTGCATTTTAAATGCCCAATATACACATCCATCTTCGCAAAAAGTCCAAATGTTGTTTGCATGCGCAGCCACGCCGAGGCCAGCTCTAAGATGACGTTGTGAAATGGGTGGGACCAACAAGGAACATAAGGCGGAACCTTAGTGATCGAGGCGTTTTACTTCTGGGTATAAAAACAGTCCACAAAAATAACAAATATTTCATGTATAATTTGCTTTTTAGTGTTCCAATGGTGATGTATGGTCATTTAAATGGATATAGTTTATTCTGAAAGGCTAAAGAAATTCATGGTATGGCCCCTTTAAGCATTTTAAGAGCAAAAGGATTGAAATAGTTTTTTATGGGTCTCTTATTTCCCCTAAAAATTAATCACATTCACGTATCTTTATAGTTTTGTTTTAGTTGGTTAAAGTGTAGGGATGTCTCTACAGCTCTATTAAAGCCATTTCAGGGGATTTCGGTTCAAAAGCTTGAAAACTAATTCTCAATTTCTTTTAATTTGTTGATGTGCAGATGTTTTTCACAAGATCCAGTTTTGGGTCTTTGCAATACAAGGAGGCTTCAGTTTACCACACATTTCTCTAATTTTCCTGAGTATCAAACAATCTCCTCCCAGAAGGCCAAGCTACAGCAAAGAAAATTCCCATTTTTTTATTTGCAGAAACCCCGGCGAGGCAGCTGGACCAAAGGAAGGAAAAGAAAGAAGCCAATGAAGGACAGCAACGCTCCCAAAGCCCCTTTGACAGGCTATGTTCGCTTTATGAACGACAGACGGGAGCAGCTAAGGGCAGAGCGTCCAGACGTCCCATTTCCAGAAATTACCAGGATGTTGGGCAACGAGTGGAGCAAGCTCCCCCCAGAGGAGAAGCAGGTCAGTGAAGAACATAATCAAGTTTATAAAGTTAGAATGAAAAAGATGGATTCCTGAACTTATTTCACTTTATGTTTGTCATTTATGCAAAATTCTCATCAAGTTAATGTCTCGCTACTTATCTTATAAATTAAATGTCCATACAGGAATATGGTGTCAAATCAGGAAAACCGGATTGATAACTTGAAAGCAATTATGACTTGTTGTAAACTTGAAAGAATTATTAAGAATTAAAAAAAAAAAAGTTTTGAGTTTGGTAAAAATATATTTGAAACTTAGAGGAGAAACTTGGCGAGGAGTAAGCCCGCCTCCACATCCTGTCATCCATCTTTTTACTCTCTCTCGCTAGCTTAAAGCCCTTCACAACCCCAACTGAAAATTACAGATGCAACAAAAATGGCCAACAATATAGAAGCTATCCAGCCGTATAGTTATTAGCCAGATACCAGCTCAGATGAGGAAAACGAAGACTTGCGTGGATTGAGTCTTCTGCAAATGGATGCATCAGAATTGAACAGAGCTGGGAGCTTGTGGCCTGCTGATTGTAGTTTTGCGAGTTTACTTTTTCAAGCAGCATTTTTTTCATCTGCTCCGTATTCACAATTATTTGAATAAAGAAATACTCAGAAATTTTGGAGCATATTATTTTATGTTTTTGTGGCATCATAAAAATGCCAAAAGAACATGTTAAAAACACCAAAAGCACACTTTTTACTAGAGAGGGTCTTGAAATACAACAGATTTTATTTATGATGACAATTTTGGAACACATTCTTCCTCATTTCCTTCATTTTCTCATTCAGAGATACCTGGACGAGGCAGAGCGAGACAAGGAGCGCTACATGCGTGAACTGGAGAAGTATCAGAAGACCGAGGCCTACAAACACTTTACCAGAAAAGTTCAAGAGAAGCAGAAAGGCAAGAGACACAGGGGAGGTGAGAACTGGTTCAGTTTGCGTGGGGAGGGGGGCTGATGTCAACCACTGAAATAGCTAATCTGCCAGATAACCTACTTTCCCCCTTTGGGCATCCTGTTACAGCAAAGAAACTTCCTTTCTCAGATGTTAGAACAGTCGTTGTTGGTGGTCAGATTTTCAGGATGAGTCACGTTAAGTTTTTCCAGTTCTCCACACTCAGATTAAAGTTAAACCTTTTCTAATTAATTATTTCTTTCTTTAAATAAATGAATGCATGTCAGGAAGAATGTTGTCTGTCTGCTGGTTTGGCTACATTTATTTGTTCCTTCCTCTACAGATGCTGGACACCAAACAGCCAATGAGTCTCTTCATGAGGTCAGTGATACTTTGTAGCTCGATCTCATTCAGAAATTTATAAACAAGTCTTGAAACATTTCTGTCACTAAAATTTTTTCTCAAAAGGTAGAAACTGTCTATCTACCTGTTTACACTCACAAAAATCAGATACCTTTGAGTAATCAAGTATTTGCATACTTGACGATAGAAATGTGTTGATTAGAAAATTCTGCTTTAGATTGGATGTAATTATTTGATATATTTCAGAGCTTTGTCCACATGTGCATCATCTGCATTTTGATTCCACACATGCAGATGTAAAGCTACAAGTGGATGCAGTCAAAGTGTCAGCTTTTTTGTGTTTGATCCAACGTGTTATTAGACAACGGCTGTTACTAGATAAATAACATCCAATTTTTGTGTCCATACGATTCTAAAAAAATTTGATATTTCAAGAACCTAAGAAATGATAGGATGTTTTGTGTACATGTAAACAGACTCAGTGTTTCTTTAAATAAATATAATTTCTGTCTCCGTGTTGCCTCTCTATTGCGTTCTGTAATCGCCTCTGAGCAACAATAATGAATGAGAACTGCAGCATTTTGGTTCGAGGCTCTAACATTCTTATGTGGTTCAATTTGGTAAAACTGATGAGAAACATTTTATTAACTTTTATTTTTGACCTGAAATGAGTCAAAGCTGCATTCAGGGTTAGGAGTTTGACCCTTAACGCTACCACCTTTCTGAAGTTTTGGGAGGAAGACGAGCTCCTTATCTGCTGGTGGCTTTTGGTGCTCAGCGTTTCATGTTCTCACGTTTGTATCCGAGGATGTTCAACCGGTCATTCTATATGTCCAGTCAAGTGTGACGTACTTCTCGGCAAGAAAGATGATTGAAATGAAAATGTCTACAGCTTGCATTACTCAAACACTGGTTCAGTCTGAGAGAAAGGCAAGACGGACAAACTTAGTTTGATTTAGCTGCACTGACTACAATAGTCTAATATAATAGTCAATAATAGTCTAGTTTTTTTTTTTTTAAGTGTAGAAATTCAATGAAAGGTTTTGCAATAGTCATAAAGAAGTTATGGAAAACCATTGCTTAAAAAAGTGAACAAACCCTGTTTTTTGTTCCCCGTCTGCTTTTATTTTGGTGGCATTTCTCTCCCTCATGACTCAGACACTGCTGTTTGCCCTCCTCACTCTGCACATTAACTTTTAGTTGTTTGCTCTTTGAAGCCGAGTTAATCAGCTTTGGACTAAGCCAGTCAAATACTTGGCTTTGACTAAGTGTGTAATTCATTTGACTAAGTTCTGAGTGTAATTGAGAGTTTTGCTTATGCAGCTCCTTCAGCCTGCTCTGAAGGTTTCTTTAGACCTTCAGCTTCATGAGACTTTGCATGAATTTGATTTTTGTGGAGAAATGAAGATTGATGGCTCATCGTTATGATCCAGGGAAACCTGCATCCTACTTTCTTTTCATATTTTGAAACGCATTTCTCTACCTCTGAAGCAACAGTAATGAGATTACTTCTTCCTCTGCATTTTTTTGGACCACTTTATTTCTCTGGTGGCCAGATATGAAATCCATTATGAACCCACCAAGATGAATGACTGCATGTAGCAAATATTCTTCTTTTCCTGCTCATCTTGTTCTTTCCTCACATTCTGTTAACAGAAAGATGTGGAGGGGAAGGACAGGACTGTGTTTGACATTCCTATCTTCACCGAGGAGTTTCTCAACCACAGCAAAGGTAATGAACTCACAGTCATAACATTACAAGAGAACCATGCTGTGTTTTAACTCAAAAGTTTGTTTTTTTCCCTAATAAGCAAGAGAAGCTGAGATGAGACAGTTGCGCAAGACTAATATGGAGTATGAGGAGCGCAACGCAGCTTTGCAGAAGCATGTGGAGAGCATGCGGGGGGCAGTGGAGCGGTTAGAGGGCGACGTCATGCAAGAGAGAGGCCGCAACGGGCTCCTTCGCCAGCACCTGGAGACCCTACGCCAGGCACTCACTTCCAGCTTCTCCTCTGTGCCTCTGCCAGGTCAGACTAGCCGAGACCAACTTCAGTCACCACAACGACATCGGTCATTTAACAAAAAGTACATTTGTTCAGAGGCAGTAAAGATTTTATTTCCAAATGAATTTAAATATTTTGTTAATTCAGTCATCTTTTTTCACGTTATGGACACTGCCATGTTGGAGCCAGAAATTTTTAGAAGCAGTGGTTGGTTTGAATCATCATTTCTATGGCAACCACTCTCACCAATCATTAGTGAGCTTGTTGGAAGAGATTATCCCTTCCAAGGTAAAGCAGGCTTCGGAGCATCTGTCAATCAGATGTTTCGAACGTTTGCTGTGAGACCACATACATTAAGGCATATGATTGGTCAGTTTATGACTTCAGTAACTTGCACTACAGAATAGATATAAAAAACATTTCAGATTATAAAAAACATGTTCAAAAAGATATCAGAGCAAAAATGGTTATTCTGGGATACAGCAGCTTAAGGAAATAAATGGATGGACGTACCATATAGGATAATAAATCTTCACGGCCAAACACTGAGATTTAGAATTTGTCTTTTAATGTTAAAAATTTGGTGAGGGAAACACTACATTTAAAATATCTTCATAGATAAAAAAATACTGACTTGTCTAACATGAAGAAAACAATCAATAGTAGAGGTGCACCAATTACAGTTTCCTGGTCCATCGTAATCTTTAAGAGTCTGACCTGCCTATTCCAATTTCTGCTGAAATTGATAGTACTTTAAGTACTTAGTACTTAAAGGCCAACTCCATAAGTCTCCTTATAGTTTTGCTCTTTTCCCTAAACATAAGGACCAAAAGCGCGCTGCTCACTGTCCCTTTACTTCTGATGGCTTTAGTCTTAGCTTCATCACTGTCTTCAAATGCTGCATGCTCTGCTTTTTGGCAGTTTTTAAAATACCAAATAAGAGCGAAATGTCAAAGTGGGGCAAATGTCGTGAATCTCGCTCCAGGCTTTTTCTTTCACAGCTCTATCCTTTTTTTTTTTTTTTTTTTTTTTTTTTTTTTTTTTTTTTTTTTTTTTTTTTTTTAAACTTGTCCTGTCCAACAGCTGAGCAAACAGATATGAGCTGAGAGCCTCTTGCATTAGACAGATTTTACTCTCACAATCGGGGGTTATAAATCATTGGGAACACAAAATGTATGTTGGTATAAGCCCCTTTTGTAATTTCAACGAAACTTTATTAATATTAATTTTGTTTGTGTTCTTTTTGTTGGACCGGACGGAAAAAGAAAGGGGGAAAAGAGAGGGGGGGGGGGGTATAGATTCCAGAGGATGACCAATGGAAGGAGAAAGTAGAATTGCAAGTCTACAGGCAACAAAATGCTGAAGCTTATACCCATTACAATAGTGAGTGTTGGTCTAAAATGGGCGGGGCCTGTCCACACACTCAGCTGTTACAAACATACCTGCCGGCTCCAAGAGTGTTCACAAACTTGTCCACAACCAGTTTACACGCACACTTGTGCATACCAACCCACACATGTAAAGCATTACATTCTGACACGCACACTGTTTGAAGGTGCAAATGTGAGCTGACGCCTGTGCTCAGGTGAATGTTATGTTAAGCTGAAGTGGATGAAGGAATGGAAAGAAAAAAAGGAGGGAGAGCTCCCAGACATCCCCACACCAAGACCCCCGCCGAGGCAGCAGCGCCGACCAGGGCCCGCCCCCGCACCCATACTGTGGGGTCAATGGAGGTGATCCGCCCGCCAGGTAGTCCGGCCAAGCACCCAGACCAGGGCCCGCAGGACCACCACATGGGCCCCCAACACCCGAGCGCAGTGAGGTACGGAAGCGCAGAGCGCAGGGCCCAGCCCAGTCAGGAGAGCAGCCCCCCACCGCGCCGGGCGGTCCAGCGCGGGGCCCCACCCCGAGAGCCCCACCACCCCAGACAAGCCGCCCACCACCACCCAGGAGTTCTGAGCATCCCCCACCCCAGCCCCAGGTACGAGCCAGGACCCCCAAGGGAGACCCGCTCCGAAGCTCCAGGCAGTTGCGGAGATCCAGAAGAGAGCACAGCAGGGGTCGGCTACCCCACCTAGAGGAGGGATGACCAATAGAAGTGGGGGTCCCGAAGGAGTACGTAGCCTGACCAGGCTCTCCTATGTTGTGACTTAGAAGGGGCCCGTCACCCGAGGGTAAGGACCAGAACCCGCACCACAAGGACACAGACACCCCCCCGGCTCAGATGGAATATGATCCCCCGCTCATGGACTTGCCAGAGGACTGAGGGATCCCTCTCCCTGCGTGGGGAGGGGGCCGCCGGGCCCAGGAGGCCGACACCCAAGAGACAAGGCCGCCACCGCTGAAGGCCCTGTTCCCCCACCGGGGATGGGGTAGGGGACAGAAGATCAGTATTCCCATCTTCCTTGTGTAATGTATTTGTGTGTGTATGTTGAGGTGTGTTTCTTGTGGTTGAAGGGTGTGTGTCATAAAGGGTGCAGTTAAAATTGGCGAGCAGGGCACTGGGGACATCTCCTGATTGCTTACAGGGATGTCCAATCACCCTCTCGCCAAGGAGCCCTAAATGTCTACGGTGCAGTTAAAATTGGAGGGTTGAGCACTAGGAGGACATCTCCTGCTTGCTGGCAGTGATGTCCCAGCACCCCCCACCAAGGGTCCTACGTGTCTAAGGTGCATTTAAAACCAAGAGAAGGGGGCGAAACTGTGCGGAGAGGGGGGACCACTGCCAAGTGGCTCGGCCCCTCGAAGTATTCCGCAAGCACACCCCCTCCAACCTAATAAGTGTTTGTATGAGGAAGGAGGGGAGGTCGGGGACAGCTACCAGACTGACCCCCGATGGTGAAACAACCGTCCCCCCGCCCCCCCCAGCATTGGGCCCAAGTCTCCCCAGGGCAGAGGCCCCACCGCCCGGAAGCCGACCCTCCAGGCCCCACACCCCCCACCCCACACAAAGAGAGAGGAGCCGAGAGGGGGCCATCCCCCAGGCGCAAGCCCCGGCCCCCCCCCCCAAGCACCGCCCCTGTGGCTGCCTGGCCAGGTACCAGCGGGCCCGAGGAAGTCTCAAGGGTCCCATACTGGTGGTGGACCCCCCTTCTTACCCATGAACACCCCCCCCCCCCCCCCCCCCCCCCGGCCCGCTCCCCCCAGACCCCGCCATGGTATGCTTCCCCTGGAGCAAACGCAGGCCCCAAGAGGGTTGCCCCACCCCGTCCCAGGGCCGGAGAAGGAGTGATCCCAGCCCCCGGGTGCAGACGGGCCACCCATCCAGCGCAGGCAGACCCCCCAGGACCAGGGCCCCACGCAAGCCCCCCAGCGCACGCAGAAGGACCACCCCCCGAGCCAAGCCAGACCCCCACCCAATGCACCACCCACACCCCCCCGCCCAGGCCCGGGAGACCACGCAGCCCCCGCGCTTGCCCCATCCAGGCGCCGTACCAGACCCCCCGACTAACAGAGCCCCCCACCCCCACCAGGTGCCAGGGAGGCCCCGACCCCGGCACCAAAATCCCGGCAGACATCCAGGGCGCGGCGACACCCAAGAACCCCGCCCCCTAAGTTATGGTGTTAGCTATGGGAGACCAGAGAGCCCGAATTCCTTCCAGGTTATTTGAACTCCTAGTTGACATTTTTTCCAAGCTGATATGATCCAATAGCAGATTCCTGTAATGACTTACACTAATATTTTTCTTGTTTTTCCAGTTTAATAAAATTGTTTTTTTTGCTATACAAAGAGTTATGAAGATTAAAGGTGCTAATCTTCCCTCTGTATCGATGGCACTCATGTCACCCAGCACACAAAGTGAAGGTGAGGCTGTGATTGAAACCTTAAGCCAGACTGATAAATCAGCACATACCTGTTGCCAGAGAGCCTGTACAGGTGTACAGAACCACAGAGCATGCATGTAATTGTCAGGTAAATTACTATCACAATGCTCACAAATGTCTGAGTTTTTGAGACCCATCTTGAACATCCTCTGTCCAGTAAAGTAAATTCTGTGAAGAGTTTTAAATTGGATTAGTTGTAGGTTTGGACTTTTTGTTAGTTTGAAGGTATTTAGACAAATTTCTGACCAGAAGCTTGTGTCTGTACTTCTGCCTAAGTCTGCATCCCATTTTGTTGTTGGAATTGAGACTTTGTTATCTAAGTTGCATATGAGTTTGTATATTTTGGAGAGAGTTTTATTCAATGAAAAATTAATCATAGAGGTAACTAGTTCTGGTAATTTTAGGTCATTGTCACTGGATTTAAATGTTTTAGTAATTACAGATTTAAGTTGCTGATATTCCAAGAATTTATTTATTCCATGTTTTTCTTGTAGTTCTTGGTGCGTTATGAATCTTCTGTCTATAATTAAGTGCTCAAGTAGTCTTACGCCCCTGCTTGCCAAGCAGGGAAGTGCAACATTTTTTTATTTATCAGGATGTCTGGATTGTTCCAGATGGGTGTCATTTTGCATGGTAAAACTGAAGAGTTTGACATTTTAAGAAATTCCCACCAGGCTGTTAAAGTAGTGCTTATATTACTACTTTGGTAGCAGTCAAGTTTTTTTATTTTTGGGCTGATAAATGGTAGATCTGACAAGTTGATCTTTCCACAGAATGCCTGTTCCAGATCCATCCATGGGTTGGTTTCTGGATTGTTTTTTAACCATCTTAAGATGTATTGCAATCTATTGGCAAGAAAATAGTTCTGGAAGTTAGGTAATTCTAAGCCTCCACAGCTTTTTCCAGATTTTAAAGTTTTTAGACTAATTCTTGCAGGTTTATTGTTCCATAAGAAGCTGGATATGGCTGAGTCTAATGTTTGGAACCATTTTAGTGGTGGTTGTGTGGGGATCATTGAGAAGAGATAATTAACTTTGGGTAAAATTTTCATTTTTACTGTGGTTATCTTACCCATGAGTGAAAGAGGCAGGTTGACCCAGCGGGTTAGATCGTCCTGTATACTTTTCAGTAACGGGGTGTAGTTTAGTTGCACCAGTTCTGATAGTTTCGGGGAGAAATAAATACCTAGATATTTGATATTGCCTGATTTGACTGGGATTGAGGTAGTTTGCTCCGCATTACCATTCAGTGACAATAAAACTGATTTGTTCCAGTTAATTGAGTAGTCTGAAATAGAGGAAAATTCATTAATAATTGTTGAGGTTTCGCTAATGGAATGTGAATTGTTTAGATAAAGTAATATGTCATCAGCATAAAGACTAATTTTATGATTACTGTATTTTGTTGTAATTCCTTTAATGCTCTCACGCTGTCTTATTGCTGCAGCCAAAGGTTCAATAAATATAGCAAAAAGAGAGGGGGAGAGTGGACAACCCTGCCTGGTCCCTCTACCAAGAAAAAACCTGTCAGAAGTCTGATTGTTGGTTCTGACTGATGCATTTGGGTTGTGATATAATATTTTAATCCAATCAATGAAGGATTCCCCAAACCCAAACTTATGGAGGGCAGCAATGAGGAACTTCCAGTTTACTCTGTCAAATGCTTTTTCAGCATCCAACGAGAGTATGGTCATTTCCTGTTTTTTAATGGTGGCAAAATCTATTATGTTTACAAGTCTGCGGACATTATCACTTGAGTGTCTACCTTTAATGAATCCAGTTTGATCATGGTGAATTATATGAGGAGTGATTTTTTCTATTCTCTGTGCGAGTGCTTTGCAAATAATTTTTACGTCTGCGTTAATTAGAGAAATGGGGCGATAGCTTGAAGGAATTGTGGGATCTTTTTCTGGTTTAAGAAGGAGGATTATGTTAGCTGAATTCATGTGTGGTGGCAGTGATTGGCTTTCCTTGATAAATGTAACCATTTTATAAAAAGTTTGTGCCAGCTGTTCCCAGAATTCCTTATAAAACTCAGCAGGAAAGCCATCAGGCCCTGGAGCTTTGTTGTTGGGCATCAGCAACAGAGCTTCATGAAGTTCAGCCAATGAGAGCGGAGAGTCTAAGTTTGAGCTTTGATCCTCATTTAATCTGGGTAGAGTTACATTATTAAGAAATGAGTTCATACTTTGCTCTGATGGATTGACCTTTGATGTGTACAAGTTTTTATAAAAATCTTTAAATGTTTTATTAATTTTAACCGGGTCATGAGTGACATTTCCTGTGTGGTCCATAATAGAAGTAATTGTTGCTTTTTCTTTATTAATTTTAAGCTGATTAGCTAAGAATTTACCAGATTTGTTTGAGTTTTCAAAATTTACGAGTCGAAGTTTTTGTATTTGGAATTGTGTTTGCTTATTGATGATATCATTTAACTGAAGCTTTAAATTTTTCAGATCTTCCAGAATGTGCTCTTGTGCAGAAGCAACATAAGCAGCCTCTAGATCTTTGATTTTATTTTCTATCTCTAATAGATCTGCTTTCTCTTTGTGTTTTTTATTTGTTGAATAAGAGATTATTTTTCCTCTCATCACTGCTTTTGCTGTTTCCCAAAGAACACATGGTGAAATATCAGGAGTATCATTAAATTCCAAGAAGGTTGCCCACTCTTTTTTAAAGAACTGAATGAACTCTTGATCTTTTAACAGAGAAGTGTTAAACCTCCAGGTTAAGCCTGAAGGTTTGGGTATATCTCTAGAAATATTTACAGAAACTGGTGCATGATCACTAATGATAATTGGATGAATGTTGGAATCCTTGATATCTTTTAAAAGAGAATTACTGACTAATAGGTAGTCTAAGCGAGACTGTGAGTGGTGAACTGGAGAAAAGAAAGTAAACCCTTTAGCGTCTGGATGACATGAGCGCCAAGCGTCGCAGAGACCCAACTCATCCATGTACTGCTTCAAAATACTTGCAGATCGCCATGTGCGCTGGTGTCCTGCTGTGCTCAGTCTGTCAAGTTCAGCATCAAGGACCAAGTTGAGGTCTCCTCCTATAATTATTGTGGAGTCAGCGTGAACCGAGAGTGAAGTGAAGAATCTGTGAAAGAAGGAGGATTCATCAGCATTGGGACCATAGATGCTGGCTATACAGAAATCTTTATTCTGAACAGATATGTTAATAATTACAAATCTGCCTTCTGGATCAACAATTGTGTTCTTATGGGTAAATGTCATATTTTTATTAATTAAAATAGCAACTCCTCTTTGTTTGGAGTTGTAACTTGCTGAGTAGATGGACGGGAATTGTGAGCAGCACATGAGATGATCAGCTGATTTAGATAAGTGGGTCTCCTGCAGTAAAACTAGATCTGCTTTTAGATCATTCAGATGGTTGAAAACTTTCAGCCTCTTTGGCCCAGAGCCAAGTCCACGCACATTCCAGCTAAAGATGTTCAGACTGGACATGACTACACTGACTGAGTGTTATACTAAGTAATACGCATGCGTCTGTGATTCCTGTGCGCGTGCCCGCTGACCAGTGCGCAGAGAAGCGCTGTGTGTTTGTGCGCATGAACGTTTTCTGGCTGTGTGAGTTACTTGTTGTATGTGTCCTATATGAGCCTATGTGAGGTTTTTGCGGTATGTCGGCGAGTGTGTGCGGGATCGCGTGTACGTGCGCGCGCCTTTCTCGTGCATGAGTAAATGTTTACTTACCGGGGGTGTGTTGCCTTTAGTTCTTTTAAATATGAGGAGGAGGGGGGAAGAGGTGGGGAATAAAAAGAGGAAAAAAGAAAAGAAAAACAAGAAAAAACAAACACAACAAAACAACGTAAACATGAGAGGGGAGAGAAATAAACTGCTTTGACGAGATGGAGGTGTGGATGATGTGTTGACGAGCTGATTTTCCATTAATTTAAATCAGATTAGCTGGTTTCATCAGCGTATTCTGGAAGTTCTGATCGCAGCAGCTGCGGGTCTTCAGCGCAGCCACGGGGTGATCTCGGGGTCCCGAAAGAGCCGTCCATCCACGTAGAGTCTGTCTACCGAAACAACAGCTCGAGACCCGGCGGTGAGGTGCTTCCTCCTCAGCGGGAAAAGAATCTTCCTGCGCCGGAGGATCTCCGCCGGGAACTGGTCGTTGACGCTGAAGTGCGTTCCCTTCAGCTCCCGGCCGCGGCTCCTCACCAGCTCCTTCTGTTTAAAGTGCTCGAATTTAGCCACTATGGGTCTCGGACGCTGGTTGTCAGACCTCCTTCCTCCGAGTCGGTGCACTCTGTGGAAGGAGATCTTCTGGACTTCCTCCTTGGGGAGCTTCAGGTGGACCTCCATGAAGGACTTCACCGTGGCCTCCGGGTCTTCTCCCGCCTCCTCTGGAATCCCAGAGATGACCAGGTTGTCCCTCATGCTCCTCGCCTGAAGATCCAGGAGGGTTTCCTTGATGGAGCGGTTCTCCTCAGAGAGACGAGCGGTGTCGCTGCTCAGAGTCTGGACGGTCTCTCTGAGGGCCTGGTTCTCCGCTGCGAGCTCCTGCACCTGCTGCTGGCTGAACTCCAGGGACTCTCGCAGGCCTTGGAATTCTTTATGGAGGATCTCCAGCAAGTTTAGACGGCAATCAAGGCTGGAAAGTTTTTTATCAATGGATTCCAGGATTTCACTGACGCCGCTGCCTGGAGAAGAGGCGGCCCCGGGAGAGTCTTCAGGACGGCCGCGTTTGGAGGAAGGAGTGGTGGTGTTGGTCTTCCCCATGACGAAGGTATTAAAACACTCGTCTATGAAGCTCTCCAGGTCCTCCAGGCTGTCAAGGACTTAATAATCTTTTTAAAGGTTTAATGAATTTTGTTGTAATTGTTACTTATATGGCGGAAAGAAAAAAAGCAGGTGGAAATGTTTGTTCAACCACTTTCGCGCCGCCAAGTTAACTCACCACACACGTCTCGTCGATTCTCGCGATACTCACAGCATCTCGCCCTCCTCCTAGACCACTCCAGTAATGTTAGGTTGGTGTTTGTTCACAGCTCTATCCTGATAAATAACAGAATTTTTTTTTTTTTTTAATGTATCTGTAGAAGTTTAAATTTCAATGTGCATTCTTTACCTGCACGTTTTGTACGAATATCCCAAAAATGATCTTAAAAGTGTGCGAAGCTACATGTGAACGTGAGAGCTTTGAGTGCAGAAGCTGACAGATTTTACAGACTTTTCATTAACACTGGCTTTTTGAATGCGCATTGCCGAGAGCAACGTGAACGGAGCTTTACAGCAGAGGCTGGATTTTCAGGCCTTCTGCCTTTCAGGCAGAAAAGATGGATAGATAAAATCAATTTCACATACAAGGATCACCCAACCCCCCCAATAAGAAAATCAGGGCCAATCAACAGTTGAATCTTTTTGTTTGTTCAAAGCCAATATAGTCACATCTGATAAGATTGGTGGGGCTGTAAATGTAACTGGAGTTCTGGTTCAGTATCAAGCCCAGCACATGTGGAGCCTCTCTGTCTGTCTGTCTTTTGTCTTGATGCTGTTTTTAATCTTAATAACAAAAACACTGGCATTAAATTTCACTTTTTACATGCTTACATCACATCTTTATGACCGTTTGATGACCTGACCTTCTCACCTCTTCCCATACTTGTTCACAGGAAGTGGAGAGATGCCTACTCTTGAAACCATTGACTCCTATATGAAGAAGCTCCACACGATCATTGTTAGTAACCCTCAGGAGCACGAGAATCTCATCAGCACTGTGAGAGATGCGGTCAACCGTTTGGACAGGTATCCCTCAACCTCTGGATCTCCTCATGTGTTTCCAGAGTCCAGAGTTCTGAACTTTTGTTATTTGCTCTTATTCTGATCAGATAATTGGACCGAGCTGCTGATGCTGATTCCAGATCAACTATTCGCAGGGAAGAGTTGGATCTACTTGACGTCACATCCCAGTTTTCCTGAGAACCCGTTACTCTGCTTATTATTATCTTAGCTCAATGTGGCGTCTCATATTTATTTATTGTTTTTTTTTCTAAACAAGCTTTTCTGTTAAGCATTTCTCTCAATTGATTTTCAAATTTCATAGAGATTTCCAGTCATTCGTCTTGTTTCATAGTCACCTACATGTGAAACATACCTGTATTGCATATCACTTCCTGGCAGTTATCTAGTTAGTGGGTTTGTACTTTATATATCAAAGAAAATATTGTTATTTGTCTCCTGTATCTTTGCTATGCTGAAAAAAAACAATGTGCCATTTTTTATTTGTGTGATAAACTTTTGTCTTTTCAATAAATGTTTTGATGACATGAATTTTAAGTTTGTTAGGACATTTGGGTACATGTTTGCACTGAAATGAAAATAAAACTATAAACAAAGGAAACATTGTATTTTTTCAAGATGTTGTCAAGTTGTTTCTGCTAAATGCATGAAACAAAAATTCCAAATTTGTCTCTGTCAAATGAATAGAAATGCTTGTTTTAAATGTCCTGAATTTTTAGCAAATGCAAGCTGTTGACTTCTGACTGAGCTCTATTAAAAACAGTATTTGGAACCAGGCTAGTTCACCAAGTGGCGTCCAGGGCTTTGTTTCTCAAAATTAAAAGTGATTCCCAGTCACTCTAATGCAGTGTTTTTCCAACCTTTTTTGATCCAAGATGCAATTTGTGTTTATTAAAAATTACAATTCACAGCACCAACTGAAAATATAAAAGTGTAGTCTGTATTAACAATATACAGTCATACTAATAGTAAAATGTCTCCAGTGAAAATAAAAACAAGCCAAAGAAAAAAGTCTTAGGAATTTTTACATTTCCAACTACTCAGTTTGAAATCTGGACCTTTGTTGATAAACACAGAGGTGATATCCTGGCAATGAAAAGGTTTTTTTATAAATCAATTTGGTGAATTTGAATAATTTTCCACAATACACCTGGCCATCTCTTATTGCACACTGGTTACACAGCACTGCTCTAATGGAAATGATCTAGATAAACACCAGCAATTTATTTAGGTTCCAAATCTTCACTCTTGTTCTTAATTGCTTTCAAATAATTAGTAAAATGCAATGGATCCCAATTTCATCAACCCAAATGTATTTTCCTTGATATGCAGTTTTTTTTCTTTTTATTGACTAGCAGAGAGGTCAAATCTTCATGTCAAAAATGGCTTCTTTGGTTGTGTAGCATCACTGACCACAGAACTACAACACTACAAAATGAATAAAAGCCAAAACAACGAAAGCTAAAGGGTCATTTGACTACATCTGGTACTTGTCTCTTGTTCAGTAGAGTGATCCATGGAGGAGAACCAGACTGATGAACACCCAACACATCTGCCCCAAGCAGCTCTGAGGATCGCCTGCCTGATCACCAATCTGTGCCTAATTGAATTATCTAAAGAAGTTCTTCTGTCAAAACAAAGGTTTCTCATTTATGATTTTTAAGTATGATTTTTTAGTTGGATCTGACTTAACATTTTCCACATCCTATTTTCTTTCTCAGATTTTTCCAGCATGTAGCTCACGCTCCACCATTGTCCGTGGCAGATGTTCCCCACCCAGTAAAGTACCAGTTTAATCCATGGAGCAGTACTGCAGAGTCAGTGATCCACTGTGAGACTCTGGGCTTTGCTTCACTGGATCTGGTGGTGAGGAGAGGACTTTGTTAAGTAACCTTTTGTTGGAAGTCTTGACATATTTTCCACTACTACTGGATTTTTTACATTGAAAATACTGTAGAATTATGCAGTGTGTGTTCAGATGCTTTTCTAAATTAATCTTTATTTTTCCAAACATTTGAATGTGATTTATCAGAAATTTGTCAGGGTAGCAAACTGATCTTAAAATACTAATCTATTTTTTTACTGATATAAAATTGCTAATCTTTTTATTCTCAGGTAATCCTTTAATCTACAAAATGTTTTCTGGTTGCAGTGCTGAAATGCCGACAGGAACAGTATTATGCAAGTTCAAACCATTAATTGATTGCACTTGAACCTCATCATTATGTCCATTAACAGCAGCGCTCTGTGTGTAGTTGCTTGTTATCACACGTTTGAAGCAAGCTGACAAGTTTACATGCACAGTAAATCTGAGTTATGGTTATAGCTGTAGTTAAAGGTCAATTGTGTGCCTGACAGAAGCGTTGCTTTCCTTCCAGTGTGCAATCGTGACAGAGGGATAGAGGTAATGGCTGCAATGTTCTGAATTCACTGGAATGTGGTGACATTTCCCTCCTTTGTCCATTTAAGATGATTTATGCTACCAAATTACATTAAACTGAAGCCTAACTATTGAAAAAAATCACAGACCATTTTAGGATTCACAACTGTCAGTTGTAAAACTAGCTAGGGGCTTAAATGCCTAATAAAATTCCCAACAACCCAATCTGGTGAGCTCTCCACTAAAGTTTTTGAAGTTGGAAAATAGTCGTGCTGTGTCTCCAGTCTCTACAATATAAAGGGATTGCGTTTGCAGGGAGAAAAAACTAAACTTGAAGTTGCCTCAACCTAGCCTAAGGCATACAACTACTACAAAGTCATCCATCCATCTTCCAAACATGTCTAATCCTTTGTTGGGTCATGGGGTTGCTGGAGCCTATCGCAGCCCCTGACGGCTGAAGGCAGGGTACCATGCCTAAACTATGTAGCCACAAGGGGTCCCAAGTCTGGGTCTCCATGTGTCAGTCCACAGCCTGGAGAATATACAGGGTGGTGTAAAGAAGGACATCTGGGGTAAAAACTTCCAAACAACTTGTGCAAATCAGTAAAAGCTGCTTTGCTGTGGCGACCCCTGAAGCAAAGTGCTGAAAGGTGAACGAGACAAGATTTTATACTAATCAAGCACACCTGACTACTATTCTTGGTTTAAACAAAAAAAATAAAACACCATTTTTTTCTCTTATAAAGGACATTTTATTTTTACAAATACATAAATGTATGTGTCTGACAATCTCAAAATCCCAAGGGTCTGAGATTCTTGTACATATAAATCTCCATGTGTGCAGTATCTGAAGCCAAAGGCTGTCTAAAATAAAAGTGTAAGTGGGGTGATGTCATTCATTAAAGCAGTTTTATGACCATATTTTTTATTAACACTGTCCTAGCCAGAGATCACTGACAAAACTTTGGCATTTTTCTGAGTATAAAGAAATAAAGACGCCCAGTGAGGCAGTGGGAGAGCTTTTCACCTGTTAGGTGTCAATCAAAAGATCCCCACCTGTTTAGCATAGTTTTGATTTCTAGTATGATATAGTATGATGAGCTTTTTAATATTAAGCTCCAGCATAGTTGTCCTAAATCTCAAATGTTAAGTATGTTGAGTTATTGAAGTCCATTCATTCCATGACGTCAACTCAGAAGAACCAGCCCTTAGATTTCCTCCAATGACCATTAAAGACTGATTTCAAAAAGGAAAATTTCTATTTACTTTAAATGTTAAAAAGCCAAATGTTGTGTAGTAATTTTAAAGTAGTGTCAGAAACTTGTTTTTTTTGTTGTCTGTTTATTTATTTTCCATTCCTGACAATTATTAGAGGGGTAATTTTTAATCAACTTTTTATTTTATTTATTGGAGATAATAAATCAGAGGGCTTTTTCCATCAGAAAAGAAGACTTTTAAAAAGGAATGTTAAAAAATAATGGGTTTGTTAACCATCATTATTCAGAATTCTGCCTCTCACCTTTTGAGTGGGTTGCATGTAGATTAACAGCCTGCAGAGACTCCACCTTATTAGAGGTGCCTCACCTCTCACTTGCAGAATCTCCTTTCACATGTGCACTGCTGTGTTCAGTAGATCTCAGTGCTCGTTTAGATAATGAGCTTAACTGCAGCCTTCATACCTTGCTTAGACGATGAACCAAAGCCCAAAAATAGACAGGAAAATGAAGAGTGAGAGCTTATCTGCAACCATTCTGACCCTGTTCCACACTGAGTTTCATCTGTTACGTAACTGCAGGTGCCCATTCTGCCCTCTGTGTCAGCTGCGTTTCCAAGACCCACTTCAATCCTCTTTTGATCTGTAGTAAAAGTGCAGTGGTCTTTTAATTATGATTATGATTATGCTGTTCTTAGTCCAAAAAAGACCTGTGTCGGTTTCTAGCTCATTGGGGATTCACATTTGAGTTCCTGGTGCAGTGCAACCCCGCCTCTCTTCCCGTCACCTATTTACAGAGAGCCCCCTGTTTTGCATGCTCTCCCCCTAGCTTACAGCCCCATCAGAATGGAGCGAAGCAGGGAGCTTGTGGCCCTCCAAACATGTAACAAATAGTCTTTTTCAAACTGCATTTTTTTTCGTCTGCTCCTAATTCACAACTATTTGAATAAAGAAACACTGAGAAATGCTATTTTAAATTTAACTTTCCTTCATGTATCCTGTCTTTGTTTTCCCTCTAAAATCTATTCAATTTCCTTTAAAAAAGAACGAAAAAGATGCACAACAGACTACAAACACATTCTCCACCGCCCCAGCAGGCCAGGCCTTTAATGCTGGCTGGGATCCAGTCCACAGAGCAGAGGGTTGAAGTGAGGACAGCAGAGCCATGCAGCTCCAGCAGGGAGCCACAGATCCTGGAACAGAGGAGGGAACCAATGACTCAGGGGAGAGAGGATGAGTTAAGGATCGGTGGAATCTGTGTCCTGAATAGCTTCTCTTTGGAAGGATTGAGCTACCTTTTGTCAAACTGTCAGACTTAATCTGAGCAGCTTTGGGTTTATCATTTGGGTTCATAAGCAAGTAAATACTGTTTATAAAATACTGTTTAGACCCACTTTTAGAGAGGTTTGAATTTTTTATAAAAGTTATTTTTTTAAAGAAATAAAATGGAAAAGTTTGATCATTTATCAAAAGAAAATAGCTCATGTTCCCCTCTGCCTCAAAGCTTCTCTTTGCTCCATAATAGGGAAAGTTTGCATCATTTCTTTTTCTTTTCCAGTCTCATCTCTTTATTCCCTCCACTGCTGCTCCATTTGCCCCCTGATAGTGAAGCACATCCACAGTTTGTCATCCTTCCCCTTCTGTCATTGATTCACCCCTGCTCAGACAATCGTTGGCCTTAAAGCCTGGGAAAAGAGTCGTGAGGAGAGAGAAAAGATGTTTGGAATGTGCACAAAAACGCAAGTCATTCCCACATGCTGTGGCGCTTCCAAGGAGGGGGTGGCTGAGAGAAAAATTTCCTCCCTTTCATAAATCAATTTCCGTTTCACGCAAACCAAACAACCGTGTTCACTCTAGATGTGAATGCAGGCCCCTCCAAATGAGCAGAGCCAATATGAATTACTTCAGTGGTATAAATCCTTTCTGCTGACTAATTTCATTTGAGCAGGAAAGAATTGGAACTTCAGCCATCACCCTTGGAGATGTATCAAAAGATGGCTGTTCTCCTGAAAAGCTGAAGTCAAAGAAGACGAAAATACTGCGGCTTGGAATTGATTACTTTTTCAACATCATAAAAATCTGAAAACAGAAACCACAGTTTGTCACTTTTGGTAATTAAATAAGTTACACCCACTTGAACTTGGTAAGATGTTTGACACTTTGCCATTAAAAAACTTGCATCACTTTAGTTGAATTACTGAATCATGAGTTATTGTGATTGAAGATTGTCAAGAAGGAGTTGAGAAACATTAATAGATTGATGAGCCATCGATAAATGTTGATGTCAAGAAAAGGAAAAGATCATCAACAGATGAAGCAACAAGTAAATTCAGCTATCCTGAAAATGATTTTAATTAAGAACTTGATAATAGTTTTAATTAATTTGGAAAAGAACATGTTTTAGAAAACATCCTATTTTTTATTTTTTATTAAAGGTTTTTTTATTGGTAACGTTTTCCAGTTGTTTTCCAGCTGTTTTTTCAATGTGTTGGAGGCGCTGCCATAAATCAGACTACCGGTATTTTAGAAAAGGATTACTCAACGTTTTGTGTTTTTCTCCGCCTATTACACAACAGAGCTCTCTCTAGTGGTGACAGCTGCATTCTGCATTCTTGTAAATTCTTATAAATTATTATTTTTTTAATAAAAAATTAAGTGGTTTTCAGATTTTTAGATTATGTCTCTCACAGTAGACATGCACCTAAAGATGAAAATTTCCAACCCCTCAATGATTTCAAAGTAAGAAAGCTAGCAAAATCCCAGGGTGTTCAAAACATATTTGCTTCACTGTATGCATAGTACACAGATTTTTATTGTAAGAGTTAAAGTCACAGTTGGGGTTTATATATATAGATATATAGATCTATATATCTATATATATATTGATAATGAGAACTAACGACAAACCAAACTTCTGATACTTTTTCTTCTAGTTTTTTTTAAACTAGATATGTTTTTAGGAATAAATAATGATATTAAGTTCTAAATAATTAAACATGTGACATATTTCTAAGTTTTTTTATACTTAATAAACATTTTGGGGAAGTTAGCATTTTGTATTCATTTTGTATTGCATTTTATTTGTCTTCACCATATTAGTTAGTAATTACACTCTAAAAGACTTAAATAGAGAAAGTTTTAAAGCAGAATATGATCTGATTCATCATTTTCTACTGTGTATCATATAAAAAAATTTGAGTCATGATCACATAAAATAATCGTTTTAGGTTCCACAAGCATCTCCCAAATTCATAAAACTGTATTTTTTTAAATCAAGTATTATGACTTATTTCTCTTTTATTTTGAATATTTTTGTTAGGTTCAGTGTCTTTAAAATTAAAAGAATGTTAAAAATGACAAAATTCATACACGACTTCAACAGTAAATATGCTCAATGTGCCAAATATTTCACGCCTTGCTTAGTGTCATGCAAGTGCTATGATGAAGGTTGGCCAGCAGATGTCGCCACTCTCGTTTCAAAATAATTTCGTTAATTTTGTGCTTTCAGAAATTGATAAAATACTTTTGAAATTAAGTAGCTAATCTTTTAGTAGTCAGTTTAGAATCAGCTTAAAGTGAATGAAAAAACAGATTGCCAAGAGATTAATATATTTTTTGGTAAAATATGTTGTTTGTGTGTACCTGAAGCTTTTTTCAGACTGTAAATGATTTGTCGAGAATAGTTAAAGTTTGCTAATAAAAACACATATTGTTTTTTTTTTTTTTTTCAAATTCACTCTTATAAAGCCTTGGACAAATTATAATAAATTGTTCTTACAACTGAAATATCTTTGGCCACGAATTATTATCCTTTTGTACATTGTAAATTAACATTTGGTGGTCACTATATTGTATTTTGCTTGTCCAAATAAGTATTTTCTGGCCACAAATGAGCATTTTCCTAGCTTTTTGTGGGCCCAAATTGGCATTTTGTGGCCACAAAAGTATTTTATGAGCAGAAACTGTATCTTGTGGCCACAAATGAGCATTTTGTTAGTATTTTTTGTTTGCAAAATTGAACATTTTTTGGGCCATAATTAGTATTTTGTGTGCAAAAACAAGTATTCCATATGCCCTACATAGGCTTTTATTGATATTATGTGGGCAAAATGTCGTATTTTGTGAGTAGAAATTTGATTTTTTTGTGTACAATTTAGCATTTTGTGTGTACAAATTAGCATTCTTTGGCCATGATTTAGAATTTTGTGGCCACAAATGAGCATTGTCTTAACATTTTGTTGTCCCAAATTAGCATTTTGTGTACACAAATTGTAATTTTGTGGCCACACCAGTATTTTGTGTGCAGAAATTATTTTCTTTTGTGCAAAAACTTGTATTTCATATGTACCAAATAGGATTTAATTGGCATTATTTAAGCAAATTTTAGTATTTTTTGGCTACAATTAGTATTTTGTGCGCATAAATTGCATTTTGTTTCCACAATTTACCATTTTGTGCGTACAAATGAGCATTTTGTGTGCATACATTATCATTTTTGGCCATAATTTATTATTTTGTGGCCACAAGTTAGTACTTTGTAGCCACAAATTAGTATTTCATGGTTACAAATCAACGTTTAATTAGCATTACAAAAATTAGCATTTTCTGCAAACAATTCTTTTCACCATGGGCACATATTTGCCCTTTATGCACAGCAAATATCATTTAGCAACACGTTTGTAAACTAATGCTAAAAAATGCAAATTTTTGCACAATTGTGACAAATTTAAGAACACACATCTTGAATTTTAGGAAACTTTTTTTTGTCATGTCCGGGACTGTGTATACTAGAGTCTATAGTGTCTAGACTATGCATGTCCAAAGTTTGGTCCTAGGTCAAATGCAGCCCCATTGAAGAAAAAAAAACTTACAGAAATGTTGCCAATTTTTTAAAGATAACATTCAGTTTTATATGAAGAATGAAAAAATAAAATAGTCTCCCATTGAAAAAAAAAAATCATTTGTTATTATAAGGGTATATAGAATGCAGGGTAAATAGTTGGCCCTCACACATTTCACCGCATAAAATCTGGCCCTCTTTGCAAAAAAGCCCCCGCTATAAACAGTTGAAAGTTTGAAGCAACTGCTGCAACTGTTGCAGCCACACAAACAAAAATAAAAAAAAACAACAACACATTTTTCTTTTGACAACCATGAAAACCTGCTGCTGCTTCCTCGTTTGTTGTCAAGTATCGCCGCAAAGAGACGTTAAAGTTATCTGGCTAATAAAGCTCACATTTAGCGTCCTACATGCACCCCTCCCTTGGCAAAGCTTACGCTTTTTACGTAGCATCTCCTTCTTTGGGGGGAGCCAGCAAAGCTGTTGAACAGCGCCACCAAAACCCGTCGGTCACACGTTCCGGCGTCACTCCAGCAGTGTTGGCTCGCGGCGGCGCCTCGGTCAGAATCACAGCTCAGAGAGTTCAGCTCCACTCTTGGATTTTCCTCATTCCCGTCGAGGGAGAACGCGACAAAACCCCGGAGTTTACGGCTGACGAGAAGAACTGCTGTCGACGGAGACGACGCCGAGCGACGCAGAGGTATCAAAGAAAGAAAGAAAGAAAAGTTCAAGGTTTGTTTCTGTTTAATTGAAAGTGTCTCGCTAGTCTCCCTCGTCTGCCAAGTTCCAGTTTGTTCAGCTGGAAGGGGGGAAACGACTTTTTTAAGGGGGAAGGGGGGCGTTTTCCCCGAATGGCAGTGTTTTCCCGGTCCATCTTTAAGGACGGTACCGCTAAGCCATACGGAACCGGGTTCGGTTTTCGCCGAGCTCCGTTTTTGTTTTCGGGCTGCATGTTGTCGCTGTCGTCGGGGCTTATGCCAGCTCAAATATTGGGGTGAACTGCCGCTAGGAGTTCAGAAAAACTCCGAAAGTTTAGCGTCGGAAGTGGCTCTAAACCAGAACCAAACTTGTCTGCGTTCGCTGAACGGGACAGGCGCGCCTGACTCGGTTCTGACCGAACAGGGGTCCGGGAAGACCACCAAGGGTCTTCTGCAGGGAGGGGTGGCCGAGTCCAACTCCCCTGAGATGTCCCTCTACTCGTTAAACCAACGTGGGTTTGGGATGTTTTATGTTTGCTTGCACCTTTGAAAAATAAAGAAATAAATACAAGTTTCAGATAACATTTATTTTAAAAAATATAGAAAAATAAAATCTAATTAAAACAAACACATATTTTCTCTGTATATTTCACTGTGAACAATAGAAATTTGATGTACATCGAAGATGTCCTTCAGAAAAAGAAAACTTAATTTTCTCCCTAAAAGTTCTATGCTGAAGCCATTACATAAATTGAGTGACTATTTATAATTATTATAGCTGAATCTAAATATGTCCGGGAGACAAAATTATTTCCTTAATGGAATTGAGTCACCAGGTCAGCGTTTGATTCAATCTTGACTATTGTTTTCAAACTTTTTTAAACGGAAAACAAAACTGTAATATCACAGAGACATATGGTTAGAGGGAAGCTGATTTCTGGATTTTATGGCTTGTTATCTCATCTTGTAAGTGGAGATGGAACACCATTAAAGCAGTAGAGCAGGGTTAATGAATTCACTAAACTTCACCTCGGCTGTCATTAGAAGTTCTAAGTTGAAAGTTTAAAGATCTACTCCATTGAAAACTGTTTTTGTGTGTATGTTTTTTTTTTTTTTTTACTTATTCTTTTAGCATTTTTTTCATGATAGAGGACATATAAAAATAATTTATGATTAAACCTGTGCTTTTTTGGTGAAAATTGTGTTGGATTAGGAGCAGATAAAATCCCACAGTTTGAAAAAAGTTCACTTGGGACAAAGAGAGGGAAAAAAAATGTAAGGCTGGATAACTTCCATATTGCTCGCCATTTTTGTTGCTTCATTACTATTAGCTTGCATTTGTAAGCTAGTAGGAGAAATCGTAGACAAAGGAATGATGGGATCTCCGCGAAGGGTTGCTTTTGCGCTGACTTAGAGGCAAATTTCTAAAGAACTACTGTTGTGCTGAGCAAACTTTGTCCTAAAGAACAACACAGGCTTTTTGATTTTTCCTAAAAAAATCATCATTAAAAAGACCAATTGGAAGGCTTTTTCAACACATCAAAATACGACTGGAGTGGGAATTTACGATGAACTCCAGCTTTACTCCATTCTAAGCAGAAGCTTCAGATAAAAAGTGAATAAAATCAAAACAATGAAACCCTTTAAACAAAGTTTCTGTTCTGGATTTGACTTATTCCTCTCTCTGTCATTTAATGTCTTCCAAGCAGCCTGTTAACAGATCTGTCATTATCAGTGTTTTACTTTTATTCAGAATAAAATGTCTTATTTCTCTGTGTGGATGCATGCCCTGAGGGCTGTGTGGGACACTTATTTGTTGGATCATCACAGACATTTCTGAATTGGGAACATACCTGGAATTCTTGTGGAGAGCAACAGGAATGCGATATTTAGCAGATGTCTATGTCTGTTTCGCTCCGTTTATGTTTCAAAAAGTGTTTTACTGATTTAAAAAAAAAAAGGCAAAGTTTGAAGTGTAAAAGATGCACTGTCTAGAGTGTTTCCAGTGGTCTTTTAAATAATGATTTTACTGTTTTTAGACAAAATAAAAGAAAAAAACTGTCATTTTCTAGTGCATAGTTTCTGCAGGAGTTCACTACAGATTCACCTCTCAGTTGTGGCCAGGACTGTTGGCGTAGAGCAACTCAACCACCATTCCCCTCCACATTGTTGAGAACTCTGTGTCCATGCTTTCCCAGCTACCTTACAGCTCTTCACATTATCAGTACAACAATTCCTGCTTGGAAGAGATAAACAAAGATGTACATGGATCTAGTCATCTACAAGTGGATCCATCAGAATGGAGCAGAACACGTTTATGTGAGATCAGGATTCATTGTTCCTTGTTCCTGTTTCAAAAGTCAGCGAAGCAAAAGAAAAAAAAAGTTGAGAAGCATTTGTCTGCAAAAGACATCACTTCTGCTAGGAAATATTATTTTAAATATACCAATTTTATTTATTTTGCATTTCTAGATATTGTAATTTGTCTTCTCTTAGAAAACAGGCTACAAATTACCTTAGAGATCATATTTTCAAGAACCGGAGTTGGACACGTCTACGAGACCAGAATGTTTTTATGAATGTATGGCGATTACTTCTTGGCATTTAGCTCTTTATTAAACTTCCTAAAGCCGTTAAAATAAAATTGTACAATGATGGCAGCTCAACAGAAGTTCTCTGACATGTAAACGCAGCTAAACACAATCCGTTCGTGTCGATACATTTAACAGCTTTCCAGCAATTCTTGCTCAAAACAGCAGCTAGGTCAAATGAAGTTATTTTTTTTCTTGTGTTTTGTCACATTTCAGAGCTCAAACCTGTCGCTTTACTTTTCTATGAAGAATAGTGCCTCACGCAGCAGTAGCTGCTGGGCTGTGTGGACTGTGCTGCTGTTAGCTGAGAGTGATGCAAGCAGGATGTAAACAAATGCTTTTGTTTGGAAGGAAATGACAACTAAACAACAGAGAATCCCAAGTGCAGAATGATCAATTATAATCCAGAAAATGATCCTTCCTTTAGCAACTCTAAATGGAAGGAGGAAATATGGAAACAAGAGCAAAATACAGACAATAATAATAGTAATATAAGAAAAAACAAATGAGTAACTTATGACATAAATGTAATTTGTTAAATAATTGTAATTTATACATGTCGTATTTTGACTTTCTTTTTTGCCTCCCACATTGTTAATCCTTTGCTCTGCTGGATTCATTCTTAACCACCCTTAACCCTTATATTGTGTTCAGGTCAAAATTGACTCCTTTTTAAGTGTGGATATTGGTCATTTCTGACCCAAACACAATATAAGGGTTAAGCTACGCACACACTGTACATGTGACCTATAGGTATGGGCACTGGCCAGGTAGGGAGGGGCTTCTTTTTCTACTGTTTACTAGCGTGTTGCCGCAACCTACAGTTGGAAGAAGCTTGATGCAAAATGTTAAAGCGGTGCAAATCTTGCTCCAGGCTTTTTCTTTCACAGCTCCATTCCGATTTATGAAAAACTTGGTGTCGTATAATTCGGGCCGGGCACAAACTGCAATGATTAATTTCTCTTCCATGATCAACGTTCAAACGGTTGGCACTTCTGTGAATTAAAAGGAATGCCTTCCATACATCACTACCAAAGCCTGTGATTGGCTGACGTTTGACCTGTAATGCACTTCAATGGCTATGCATTTTGTACATAGAGCCCCAAAACTGTTTAAAAACTTGCATAGCTACATGTGAACATTAGAGTTTTGAACTCGGAAGCCCGGAATGCTCATTGACTTTTTATTGGAAATGACACTTGAACGTGATGTGAACATAGCATTACTTTGAAAGACATTTAAGTGGGAAAGGAAAAAAAAATAGTGGGAAAAGTTTTTGATGAAAAAGACTTTGGTCTTTGTTCACTGTTAACCACAATTGACCAAAACAATAGAAGTGATTTGTGACTTTTGTAAACATTTGCACATTTGTTGGCATTCCCTTCTCACCTTTTTGGCTTGTCACTTGTCACCAGTTTGCTGTATTCATGTTTTTCTCCCCATTTGTTCCAACGTAAAGCTGCTGCAACATCAGCAGTGCTCTGAAGCATCCACATTGTTTGAACAGCTTGTTTTGGCTTGTGGCCTTCATCGGCTATGTGCTTGCCTCATCTGTCATAGTATCTGAATAGAGGTGCTTAATTCTTCATTTCCTGTCCACGCTTGCCTTTTTTTTGATTCAATAAATTGTGTGTTTAATGTTGACCCCGATAAAGCCACAAGTGGAGATGTGTCAGTCAAGTAGGGATTTATTAATTTTTTTATTTGCTAGTAGATTTGCTGGGCTTTTGGCCTCTTTAGATCTTTTTTTACCCCTTCTGCTCGGAAATGCTGGAGGGGATGCTGTGCCAGAAGCTCCATTACCACTGCAGCCGGCATCATGGCAGCTCATTTGTAACCGGAGATGAGAGGTGTGTTTAGGCTCATCAGGAGCGGGGAATTGCATAAAGAGCGTGCTACATGTGTTGGAGCTAGCAAGAACGCATGTGTGCAGATGATCTCAGAGATGGCATGTGACACCCTGACCCCCTCCCCACCTGCCCCTGCTCGCCCTGATCCTGCTCCTCCGTTTTGGAACAGGTGTGACCCAGTGGTTTTGTGCTACACATGTAAGCCCGTACACAAAGATATCCATACAAGGAAAGAAATCAATAATAAATCCAGATTCAGATTAATAGTAATTAATAATAATGGATTGGATTTATCTGCGCTTTTCCAGATACTCAAAGCACTTACATTGTATATCCCAATATTCATTCACACCTCATTCTTAATTGGTGATGGTAAAGCCACAGATGTAGCCAAAGCTGCCCAGATGGACAGAGGCGTGGCTGCCAGTACGCGCCTACGACCCCTTTGACCATCACCGGTACATTCATACCTATTCACACACCAGTGGAGCCACACTGGAGGCACAGAGGGTTGAGTGCCTTGCCTCACTTTTTGGCTGGAGGGAGCGGGGATCAAACCGCCAATCCTTTGATCATTGTCGGACCTGCTCAACCACCTGATCTACTCTGAGGTTTCTCCTAAGCACAGAGCTAGGGTCACTCTATTATGGTGACTTTTTCTAAAAAAGAGACTCAGTTTTTGAGAAAATATTTTTTATTTGCTTTTCAGTTTTATTTTGTTTTCTTGCGTTATACTTTGTCTATTTAAATAAAGCCCAAGAAAATGGCAGATATTCAATAAAACCAGCTGATACATTTAAAAAATAATAATTGCAGATACTGTCCATTTTCAGTGTAAAAGTAAGCAGATTAGCAAAGTCCCATCTAACCCATTGACTCTATATGATGACTGGTACATTCTAAACAGGAAGCCAAAATCCTATAAACTTCTGTTGAGAAATAAACAGCTATTACTCTGTCATTATATTATTTTAGAAAATACTTGCTCTGATACCTTTTTAATATGGTCTTGATAATCCAAATTTTTAAAATATTTTTTCCTGTAGTGCAAGTTATTCAAGTTATAAACTTGCCAATCAGATGCCTCAATAAAAGTCTGTGGTTCCTGCTGACCCCTACGTCCAACGTTCGAAACATTTGACAGATTCTCCCGTGTCCGCTTTCGAATGTTAGAGGTGTGGACTTCCAACAAACTCACTCCTTATTGGGGATAGTAGTTGCCATAGAAACCTCAAACTCACTTGAACCAACAACTACTTACCAACGATGTCTGGTTTCAGCATGAAAACATCCATACTGTGAAGCAACGGCACCTGAATTACCTTAATTTGGTTGGAGCCGGAAGTAAACCATTTTTTATTGGTGATGTCACACTCACTTGGCCCAATTGTCACATAGTCATTAGTCAAACCACATCAGTTAAGGAGTTCAGTCGCTTACTTTCATATTTCAATAGAAATATACAATTATGACGCCATCTTTTTGATTAATAAACTGTAACTGTATGTAGTTCACATAAAAAAGGGATCGGTCATGTGCCTTAGGCAAATAAATGGGCAGGTATCGGAAAATCTCCAAATCCTGGGTGTGTTTGGATGACTTTTGTGTGGGTTCTTCAGGTTCCTGCACAGTTCAAATACTTTCATGTTGGACTTATTTTAATTTTAAATAATTTTTAGGTTACGTGGCAGCTTGTACAATTTGTTTTGATATCTGTTTTGATCAGTTTAATGTGGGTTCAGATCACACAGTCCTGAGAGTGCTGGCTCTCTCCGAGTACCTTGATCATTGGCCTGCTGGGCTTTTGGTGAAACTACACACACTGCAACCTATAGAATGATGAACGCTTTTTTTTTCTCAAGCGTGTATCCCCGTGTCCAAAGCTGATTTAGCTGCTGTCCTCTGACCTGCACACCTGCCAGTGGGAACACCTGTCAGAACATTTTATTCTTCAAACATGCTGCCCACTGAGTTGCAGCCTGTCTAGAGACTCGTTTTTGTAGTTGTTTTGTTAATTAAAAGAATCAAAAAGATGTTTCTATTATTATATACTTTTTCTCAGTCTCATGTGAACCGTTTTCACTGTAAGCCCCAGGCTTGAGGTCTAAAACTAAACTAAGAACTTTTTTTTTTTTTTTTTTTTAATGAATGGTGTTCATTAGTTCAAGGTTGAACCCAATTGTGAATCAAACTAGGAAATGTAAACTAGCCCTTTTCAGTTTGGCATACAGCTGGAAAACATTTCTATTTGTGTTTTGTGAATAGACGAAACATTTACATTCCTGCATAGAACTTCACATCCTCCAAACCCCGAACAGTGGGAGATTGGGACACTATTGCCCTGGTCCACTTTCAGGCATTTGCTCATGTTTTTGCTCCATAATCAAAACAGTCAAGTTTTAGAAGGTCAGCTGTGCCCGATAAAGTGAAGTTTGGGCTGGGAGGAATGCCTCAGAAACTCAGCCCTGCTCACAATCAAAACACAACTGAACTTTGGTTGGGTTTTTTGTCATTTATAATTTGATTTTTGTGTGTGCTCTTTATCTTTACTCCTCCACATCTACCTAAGAGAAAAAAAAAGAGCGTTTAGAACAAAAACTTAAAACCTGTGGACATCGTTCACAATTCTTACATTTTGAGTCTGTCAGTTCTCCATTCTGTTCAGGGCAAATGTTATGGAGAGAAAATAGTATAAACCAGATCTGTAGATGCATAATTCTTGATTTGTGTATAACTTTGGATTTGTGCATAAGTGACTTATGTGTGTGCAGACTCTTTAAGTGCCTACTTGCCTCAGAGAGCCGTGTGTAGAGCTGATCGACTCCGCTTCCTTCGCGCGGGGGTGGTGGTGCTGGAAATCATAGAAGCGAATGTAAAGTGTATCCAGTACATTTTTCAAAATAAAACCTATTTTCTGCGTAAGACAGTCAAATATGTACGTATAAGCCTTATATAATACAAAAGTGTTAATACATGTTCTGTGCTTAACCATTGTATGAAGACGAGTCACGCAGAGAAAGAAGTGTTGTGATTATAACTCAAAATCACAGTGGAATGAGGGCTTGTTTACTAGTTACTAGTTTACTTCCTATATAAATGGTGGGTTATTGCATGAACCCACGTGAGTTCGGAAGTCCGCGAGGTCAGCAGCAAAGCCCTTGGCTGCAGCAGGACCGCAGGCCATCCGAAGCCAGTGTGAATCATCTGCCGTAGCTAGAGTGCTCCGCAGCCGCACCAGAGCCCAACCGCATGCAGTGTGAGCCTGGGGTTAGGCTTTCACCGGGGTTGGTGGAGTTGGTCCAAAGCAATGCAGAGGGTGAAGAATTCAACAGATTTAAAGTGATTATAAAAAGTTTAGTTGACTTGTTGTCATGTTCCTTATGCTATGATTATCTAAATAATTGGTCGTATGTCGGCACAATATACTAGATTCCTCCTATGTTTAATGAAGCTAAATAAGCATCAATGTGTCACGTTAGTGAAGCGTACAGATATTCAGTGTATGATTATTATTTATGCCATGGTCCATGTGAATATTCAATTCATGATTGGCTGCAGGGTGTGGATTAAAAAGCAAAACACACCCAAGAAAAGAAGTTCTGGTCACATAGCTTTAATTTTTCGATATTGATGCTTTGGTCCAAACTCAGTTGGTAACCGGAGCAACAGAAGCTCAGAATATTACTCAGAACACAGTACTACTAATCTTAATTATTAAATTTGTGTCATAATCATTTAATATTTATTTTGTTTTGAAGTGACCATGTAATAAGGGGGATAACGCCCAGGTCAAGCCTGAACCACCATCCGTTAATTTCTGATAATGCACATCTCATAGGGCATTATATTCTCTCTAACCTATTCCGTTATTATGATTTGCCTTTGAAGATAAACTGTCCATCCTTACTCTCATATTTTGTTAAAAACATTTCTCCCAAAAGTGCAACTTATACTCCAGTGCTGCTTATTTATATTTTGTTCTTTAGTATGCATTTTTTGGCAGCTACAACTTATACTTTGGAGCAATTTAAACTTCAAAAAATATGGTAGATATTTTTATAATTATTTTTGTGTTTTCTGATCTCATTCTGTAAGCTTCAATATTAAAGACTTACCCAAAACACTAAACAAAAGTGAATCTTTAGCTAAGGATTACCAGGATTTAAGAATATATTGAGTTGCTACAACAAATACATTTTCAAGTAGTTCTTGTTGGCCTTGTAACAGTGTAACGACTTTGTCAACATTTCTAAATATCTGAAGAATTCTAGGCTATTGCACAGCTGATAGTGGATTATTCAAATTCTCGCTTAGGATATGTGGATCTAATGAGCTTTTAGTTTAGCTGCGTTATTTTTAATGCTGTTGTAAACATACTGATGTTTGGCCTACTTTAAGGCTCACACGTTTTATGGAAAGATGAGTTTTGCAGCCTTCTAAAATCCCATTTAGCTTTCTTTTTGCTATGTATCCAGAAGCTGGGCTATAAGAGCATAGATGGGAGCTGAAGTTGCGGTGTTTTTTGTTTCTACACCTTAAGCATAGGCCATGACCTTGACTGAATGCTGCACGCAGCCCTTTAGCTCCTGCCACGCTCCAAACTTCCAGCCAGACATGTGATTGAGATGCGTCCTCTTGCAGCTCTGCCAGAGTTCAACTGTGTTGTATATTTCAAGCTGAATTTATGAGGTGAAGCTGGTGGATTTGTTAGTTTCCACCTTTTGGATGCACTCAATTGTACAGGAAGAATTCTCTTACTACTGGTGTCTATATTCTGTGAGCTCAAGTACAAGAGCGGTCAGCCCGTGTAGTCTACAAACTACAACAACTCTTGTTTCTTTGGGTTAGTAGAAATCTTAAAAGGCAAATTGCAGGTTAACAGCCCCAGAAAAATGAGCATGAAAAAAAAAAAAAAAAAAGTTGAACAAGACTGTGTATTTTCTGCAAAGAAAGTTAAACATCCACAAAGATGATATTTTCGATAAAGGAATAACTTTCAGGCTAGGCCAATATTAGCAGTCTGAAAAAGGACCATGCGGTTTTTTTCAGTTTAAACCAAGGAGTTGAAAATCTAATTTTATTTCTGTATGGGTGACCTGATTCTTTCGATATCCAAGAAATTATTCACTTGAGCTTTAAATGATGGCCATTAGGAAGAGATCCATTTTTGCTGTCGATAAAATCCATCTCATGATGCTCACAACATTGATTTGCTAATGTTTGTGATCACATTTCATGGTATAATCTGGATCTCGAATTGTAATATTTACATGGCACTAGTACACACTCCTGTACTAGTGTTACTGGGATTCCGTCAACTCTTTCTATAGTTAACAACATACCGACATCTTTGTATGATATGACACGGCGGTAAAGACATTCACATACTCTACTTTTATTCATGTTTAGTTTGAGATGGGCAGGTGCGGAAAGAAATGGATGTGCTTTTGGCTAAGAATATGAAAACCACGTAGTCACTGCTTGGCCTTAGCTAAAGTGCTTTCAATGTTTGCCTTTAGTCTCAGGTTGTTACATTTTCAGACTTTTGATACCATGGCTTAACACAACTGTTATGTCCACATTCCCTCAATATTGCCTAACCCCGGGAGGGCTATTCTCTGGCTAGTCTGGAGCTTGTATTCTCTGTGCTCCTATGCCCCCCTGCTCTCTTGCGCAGGGGGTCCCTGTGGCGGTCCTGCTGGCCCTAGTCTGGGTTATTGACGTGGGTTGCCAAGCAGGCAGATTACCTCAATCTGTCATTCCGTGCAGGTGTCTGGGGCGCCCTGGTTACCACTGCTGTCTCGCCCTGTCTCGAGGGTATTGGTGTGGAGGTAAACGGGCGTTCCCCGTTTTTTTTACATTCCATCATCCACTACAGTAGATCACACTCACGTACCTGAGCACACATGTCAGCTCACTTTTGCACAAATAGCATACGTGACAGTAGGGATGGGTGATAAATCGACATTAAGGATTAATTCGAATTTGTTGTTTTAGACGATTTATTTTTGGGAAAATCAAGATTGTATTTTTCCCAGCTCTCTGCTCTCTTGGGCTCCCATTGTTTATAACAAAGTCAGTCAGTCCACCTCTTGCAAAGTTATCTCATATCACTGCTTCACAGGGCTGGGCGAAATGGCCAAAAAATAAGATCCCTGATTTTTATCATACAAAAGTCATTTTTTTAATTTTAATCGATAGTTTTCTCCTTCCTTTTACTTTTTTTTTAAAAAGAAAAATTACAAATGACAGAATATATTTAACAAATATATTCAAACAAATATTATGTGTCACGTACGCTTGTAAAAATGCAGCAATCTTTTTTTTTTCTTCAGCCTCGTGGAGAAGCTCCTCTGCTCGTTGCCAGAAACAGACGGGCGGGCTGCCTTTACTCCGAACAACGGAAGCCCAAGAAAGCAGAGAGCTGGGAAAATAGAATCTCTATTTTCCTAAAATAAATCGTCTGAAACAAAATATTTGAAATAATCGATTATATCAATATATCGCCCAACCCTACTGCTTCCACACTTTTACTGCTGTAACTTGGATTGACACATTCAAGTCAAAATTCAGCCCTGCTGAAACAATCAACTCAAAGTCAGTGTGTATAATGTGTTAAAGGTCACATATCAGAAACACTCATTGTTTTAGTGTTAAACTTGTGTGTTTATGGCAAAATGAAAGGAAAGTAGGCTAGTAGTTGGCATACTGAGTCATTAAAAGGTGCTCCTCAAAATGTGACAGTTTATCAGTTTTATCTGGTGTGTGAATAATAATCACCTGTCCAGGTTCATTCTTGCCACCATTCTTCTCTAAGAGAGTCTGTAAGTTTGTGTTTTCCGTTTCATTGTCTACAAATATTTTTCAAAGAATCAAACTCAAAAAACACCAGGACATGTGCACGATTTGGCCTTAGCCACAACTACCCTTTTGGGTGGAACCACTAGTGTGGCTTAAGGACACTGTACAACAGGATCACCCATAGGTGCGTGCACCTTAAATTATCCTTACTAATAATTCACGATACAGTTACCACATTTTTTTGCCATTTTAGGTTAGATTAGAAGTAACAGGATGATCTTCTCATTATTCTTTTTTTCTTTCTTTTTAAGTGTTCTAACTAGACCATTGCCTCTTTTACATGCACCACAGTGCTTTAGAAAGATATCTGTGGTCTTAATACGTGAAGCTCTGAGGAGCAGAAGCAGCATTGCACCACATTCAGAATTAGACACAGTTTAGTAGACTTGTTGGAGAGGAAGAGTTAAGGGTTTGAGGGGGAAAAAGTCAGCAGTATTTCAGTCACGAGACTAGAAAAATAAACCAATTGCCAAAATGGAAAAACACCCATTTATGTCTGTGAAATTGAAATGAACACACACGAACTCATCAATCTGTCATGTTGGTATTTGTTCTGGATAGTAAATTATAAAATTGACAGAGCAAGATTGCCTATGGGTTCAGAACATTGATAAAGCAGAAACTGATAACAGAACAAAAATAATAGTTGGTATAAATTTAACACCTCAGGCTAAAGTGGGATGGAAAACCGTAATTATTTGGGACTGAGTTCAGCTTTGGCAGCTCTACGATCTGTTCATATTGACTAGCTCAAGAAAAAAGGCTTTTTTTTTTTCTGCCTTTATGGGTCCAGTGCTGGTTTGAAGCCAGCGCCCAAGTGAAAGACAGTTCTGTCTATTCTGACCACCAAAGCACTGGCTGTGATCCCAGAAAGTTGGTGCTACAGTTGCAGCAGCTCTTTGCTGGTCAAGAGGGTAGTCTGTCACAGAACTGGGTATCACTGCCAGATCTCTGATTCAGGTTTATTTCAGGTTCATCATTTCATCATTTGATTCATGAACTATTCCAATGATGCTGCACTTGTCTGCTTCATCCTTCAAGTGCTGCCGTTACTAACTAAACTCGTGTCTGATAACTGATGTTCCTCTGGTTCTGACTGTCAGTTTTCTATTCAGTCATTTTGCAGATGTTCCAATATTTCTGTTTGTCTCTTTCCTGTTTTCACAAACCCCAGATGATCTCAGCAGATGGTCACCTTTTCTGTCTCTGCTGAAGGTTTCATGCCATTCCTGTTATTTAGAGGGAGTTTTCCTCTTTGTCACTTTTTGTTTGCTCATTACAGGAATTACTCCAGACCCTTTTTTGTAGCTTGTTGTTACCCAAAATGGCCATTATTATATTCTAATAAAGACCATTTGACCTTGTTCGAATGATCTAAACAATAGGGATGTTACATTTTGCAATCTTTTAGTTAAGAGGTTCTCAAATTTCTTATTCAAAATCTTGATGGTATATATTTTTATATAACGTGGTTCAAAAAATAACACACAATAGGTGAAATCTGCAGTCAGCTTTTTTTTTTAAATAGACATTAGATGTTAAATGATGTAATCAATGTTTTATGGCTGCTAAAGCCCTCGCCACACACATTTTTTCTACAATGGATTTTAACATTTTCACTTTTCTCTTTTGTTTTAACTCTCAAAGGTAAAACTTTCACAAAAAATGTGTCCAGTATTAAGAATAAAAACAATGATCTGCTCACAATCAAATATTTATGTAGATTTAGGTAACTGAACACATTCTGTACATGAGATGCTGCACAGAAGAGATTGATAGTCTACAGCCAATTAGGATGCAGAACTTTGGGTGCAACGATTCATTTGAGCAATGATTCGATTCATATCATTATTTGTGGTTGTTTGTACAATTCATAGTTGATACTGGTTCATGTTGAACGATTCGATTCTATCCGATTCACTGACCTTAAATTGATCCAGGACACATTTTGCCAAAAAAAAAAAAAATCAACCAGTGTGACTCAGAGATAAATACGTGGGTACTGAACAGTAGAGGAAGTTTTCCAGTTTCCTTTTATTTTTTTCGTTTTAGTAAATAAACCTACGATGCCTTAATCTAAAAGGTATTCTCCAATATGGATTTAACCAATTTATTTTATGTAGAAAATATTTATAATGCCATAGGTGTCACGGTCTTGAGTGCTTTTTGTCTTTGCAGGCTGCTCTTCTTCTGAGTAGGTGCATCTGTTTCTGTTTGGTTATTTGTCTCACAGGTATTTAGGGAACCCTCGTGTCACTGGTGTTGGAGTGGCTGTTGTTCCTTGTGTCATGTAAGCCCTGAGATAAAAACCTGATATAAGAACTTACCTTCCTGTATTGGGGTCTTTGGTGTTTGCCGTCACAATAGGTCGATTCAATGAGCAATACTGCATCGATCTGGTTTAATCGTAGGAATGAAAAATCGATTTTAATCGATTAAGTCAATTAATTGTTACAACCCTTAAAAGGTTTATTTGTGTGAAGATAAATGGATATTTAATACATAAACTTTCATTTTAAGAAACGTTTTGAAAACATTTTACATGTGAAAACTGAAGTTCTGCAATATGAAGGCAAAATCTTTTATCTACTTTTGATATGTTGATATAATTTAGCTCCAACCTTTTTTTTAACCCTAAATGTACTATCGGAGATGGATGAAAACTCAGTGTTCACACCTCACCTGTGAACAAACATTCATCGCCTGCTCTGCCCTGCCTCAGCGAGAGTCTTTCCCACAAATAATTCTGTTGGCCCGGCTCAATTTAAACTTGCAGTCTCACTTAGTTTTTTTCAAGCCCCCCTGCTGAGTGTGAGCACATCTTAAATTACCCAACTCATGGAGCATCCTTTGAGTCTGTCACACTTAATACACACACACGTCTCATTCATGCTGAGCAGCCCTTAGCCTCTACACTGCAGGCTCAATCTTACACTCCACCCTTTGGAGTGGAGCTGGTACTTATTGGCTACATGACACGAGATGGATCACACGGAGATGGAAATGGCAAGTAAACAAATACTCGCATTCCCCTGTATCTTGGCTCACGCTCCATTTCAAGCCATAGCTGTATAAGAGTTGCTGGCTGGGGGTGCGGGCGAAACGGTATGTGGTTCGAATGTCCACATGGATGAGACACATCTGATTTACCTGTCTGTGATTATGCTGTGCTTCTCTTAGAAGTGGTCTAAATTTGAGCTTTTTAACTAAATGCCATTTAAAATTTCATCGTCTGCAACATTAGTGACTAAAAAATGAAATGCAACCACTAGCTTTAGGACATAGAAGAGGAGGATTTCTTTAGAGTACTATGATCCAAAAGGTTGTTGACTGACAGCAACAGGGACTGTACTCAGAGCTAGAAGCTCGATACGCACAAGAAGCAGCAAAACAAGCCTGATGATTCAGCTCATTTAAAATGTTGCTGATAGAGGTTTGGACAGCAGCTTTTAGGATCAAAGAGAAAACATGATTTGGGTTCTCCCCAGATTCCTCTCCGGTGCTAATCAGGACTGTGGAATGTCGGAGGTGTGTGATTTCCTTCCAGAGGAGGAGATGAGATTTAAATATGAATTATACCTCTGCATGCATTTATTCTGGCATGCATGTTTCTCTTGTGTTAACACACATTTTTCCTTCTAGGTCACTGAGTGATTTTTTTTTTTTTTGAGGAGGTGGGTGGTGTTGATATTAAAGGGGCTAAACCATTCAAAATCTTTTTCTTTTTAGCTTGTACTTGTATCATAAAAAGATGTGGTATTTTGATTTCATATCAAATGCAGGTTATGCACATACATCTTTGCAGAGGTTCAGATGTTGTTCATTTTCATGGGTGGACATGCACAGACATTTGCTGAGGCCAGTTGTTGGCTGATGTCCTGAAAGTGCTGCTGAGTTTGACACTGTAATGTGCAAACATTGGGGCTAAGCGAAAAAGCATTGGGAAAAAATAACATCCGTGTTTCCCCTTCATGTTTTTGTTTGTTGCTTGGTCCCATCTGCTGGTTGTTACTTTTTTGTAATATTGACCAAAAACTGGGTCATATGTATTTTTAGCCATTCCAGGAGGGCGTCTTCACACACAGCCCAGTCACTTCTCTGTCTAAAATTGAGATTGATTTTCTGATTTAAACCTTGTTTAGTGTTAAGATTGTTGTCACACTGCCTGTGTTTATGATTATAGTGGACCCAGTGGGGTTTGGGTTTTCAAAAGAATGACATTTTTCTTTTTTTTTAAATTTGATTATCAGTAGACATGATAATGGTCAGTTTACCTAATACAAATGAACACATACAGTAACAACATGAGTCTCAACACATCACCCCCACTGAATTATTTGCTTATTTACACCAGCCTCTACAAAATGTGAGGGGTAAACGCAGAGTTTTAATTATGTGTGTTGCATAAGTGGTTCAAACTTTTGCTGCATGTACTTTGACTTTTCCCGTCCAACTTGGAACAACAAACTTTGCAGCAATTGTTTTGGTTGCTGCTGGCCACAGCCTTAAATGAAGAGATCAGAAATGTCACAAATACCTTTCTCTCTTGTAAAGCAGAACTGTCAAACACTTTCTGCAACAGCATGACACACTGACATCAGGCCGGGTAGGGGGTGGTTCTGTTAGGACGGTGGGTGGGGCACCAGCAGTCTCCATTTGATGTCTTCTCTTGGTGGCATCAGAAGCTGATGTTCTTGGAAAACATTGTTCTTTGATATTTCAAAGATCTTACTGGTGATTTTCTCAGTTCTTAAACAGAGAGGCCTCTACTCTGGAGCCTCTCTGTGCTCCACTCTGTGTTCAGTGCCATCCAGATGTCAAAGGCATTTTTCGCTGAGATGTCCAGCATTTAAAAGAACATCACCAGTCAGTAGAGTCAATTTTTTACAGCTGCAGTCAGTCAGCAACCTATACATGTTGCCCACCCATACTATTGTGGCATTATAATCCATCACCTGCAAGACCCTCTCAGCAGATAATTCTTTTTTTGGACATTGATTAGTTGTGGTGAGGAACCACTCTGGCAAACCTTTATTGAGGGTGTTAGGCCCCCTTTTTGTAATCATTGAAAATGAGTTTTTATTTTTATTTTTTTTTTTGCAGAAAATGTGAAGGAAATGAAGCAAAACCAAAGTTTAAAGACTGATCCAATTTATTACAACACTGTGCTTGATAATTAGAATGAATTCAAATGGTGAAACTAATAAACTTATTAGCCTTCTGTTTCATTTTAAATTTACCAAAGGTTAAGTGTATTGCTGCTCCTCACACTGGTTACAGAACACTTTAATGAGGAAAGAGCATTATGGTCACAATTGACTTTGGTGTCAAACTATATTCTAAAAGATGTTCCAAAACATCAGCATATCCATCACCCCGTTTTAGCTGTAAATGGACACAGTTTGATGTTTTCATTCAAATCTTTTCATCTTCTTTGCATGTAGATTTTGGTTAATCTGGATGCCTGCAATTAGTGCCGGCAGTAAACAACCGGAAACCAAATGAGCGTTGCCAAGGGTGTCTGCCCTCATCTCCACAATCTGGAGTTTCCCCTTTTGTTCTCAGCTGTGACATGAGAAGAGAAAGTTAAAAAGTCTGTAAAAATAGAATGTAAACAGAAGTGTGGATTGTAACAAATCTTGGATTTTTAACATTTTTAACATCTTGATTTTCTGCCCTGGGGACCACACTTCTATGTAGTTGCTGATCTAAATGGCCTTTGGCTCCAGGTTTATATCTGGTGTCATTTAAGAGGAAGTAGTTGACATTTTTTACTTCTGATGTCATCTTTGACTTGGCGCCATACGTTTACAAAGAATGTTTTTTCTTTCAGTAAACCTATTAATCCAGTCAATGTGCGGTTCTTGCTTTTAAAGGCTTAAATAACAATATGCTGGTCTTCAAACACTGTTTCATTTGGACTGTCTGCCATAGGCCTGATATTTGAAAGAGTATGTGTTTTAGGGGTGGGCGAATTTTTTTATATCACAATATTGATTTTTCAATATCATACAATAAAGATAGATATCACACTATAAATGAAATAACTGGATTTGTTTAATGTGAATACTCTGTGGCTGATACAGAAATATGTAATCATCAGGAGGTTGTGATAGATTTAAATATTTATTGCCTATCATACTTTAAACATAACAGATGCACTGAAGGAACATGATGCAACTGTTTTATTCCCCCAGAAAACTAAAAAAGGCATAAATATTACAAACTAACATGAAAATCAAAGCAAAAGTTTGCAAGTTTCAAAAGAGAACACAAATAAAACACAACACTAAATGGCTTGATCAGTTCAATGTAAAAACAAATCAAAGTTAGTGATTGCACAGGATGCACAGAACATTTAGTTAGCAGCATAGCATTAGCGGCTAACAAGCTAGCATCATAGCATTAGTGTATAACAACAGTGCTGTCTCCAAATCAACACATTTTATGAATCTGTCTCTTGTTGATTTTAGTAAAGCTGCTTTATCCTCCAGTTCTGACTGGATTCAGTTATAATTCACCACATATTCCGCTATTGCAAAAAAGTACTATTGCGATATTGATAGCTCTAGTTTGATAGCACTATTGTGTTTCCAGTCTAATACAGTTAATGACAAACATGATTTCCTCATTTAGCGTAAAGTCTTTGATGGCCCATCTGTTGGAAGTTTGCACTTTTCCTTCCTCTTCAGGATAGTATACCCAGATATTTTTTAGACGGAGATGGATGATTTCCCCAAAGTTCATGCAATGACCAGTTTAGTACAAACTCCCAACTGCTATGTTTAAAAGGTCTTAGAAGATCTCCTGAACCATCCAGAGAGGAGATCATTATGCCAATAAGCTAATCTAGAACTGGTGGATTCAATTTATCCATTAGAAATGTAAACTTTTGACTTTTTTTCCTAAATATGATTAATGCACTTCTACAAGGGTTTGTGTATGTTTTGTTCAGTTGTCTGCCTGTGTGTCTAAAAAAAAATGCAGTCCTTTTCCTAAGTCAGAGGAAGGAAGTGGTTTAGGCTAAAGACAGGACACAAAAATGAGGCCCAGAAGACACTTGGCCTGAATAAGCATTTCAAGCTTTAATTTGTGAAAAAAAGTAGTTATCTTTCTGAGGTATTTTCAATAACATTTAATACATGCGTTAGTGACTTGAAAATTATACTGACTGTCATTTGCATTGAGTATTTACAAAAATCATTAAAAACTATATCATTTGCATTATAATTTGAAATGTGGTGTCTACAGTCGATTGTAAAAACAAAACAAATGTTCTCCAGACTTATAGTTCAGAATCAGCTGAATTCTATACAATTAGTTCCTTAGAACTGCTGTGTTCCTGAGCAGAATAAAGCTGAAAAGGGGATGAAAGCAGAAAAATCTATGCCTGTAGGTGTTCCTTCAGGACAGGGGCGTGAATTAAGACTAATATCTGTTACTTCACTGCTTTTAAAGACTTGGTGGTATGTGTCATTATTCAGGAGATTGAGTTTGGCATGGCTTATTAGTCTGTTGGCATCAGGGGTTCATACTGCCTCTGGTTAGTTGATTTTTATATTTTTTTTAGGCTGATTTGATGCTGATGATTAAAAGGTGGGTCAGTTTTTTCAGATGTTTTTAAGTCATTAACATCTCAAGACACTTTCAGACTGCAGTTTACTCTCTCTTTTTTGTGAGATGATGGGTCTCTTAGATTAAAACTCATGTGAACTTTCTAAAGTTACTGCTCATGCCAAATGCAAGCTTTAAACAGACATCTTCCATCTTATATTTTCCCATCTTTGTCTGCAGGAGGATCATTTGCGGTCAGAAATCCCCCTCTGGCTTTGAAACTAAGAGAACTGCTGTTGGCAGGTGAGCCAAATCAAAACTCCAATTTCCTTTTTCTTTCTCCTTCATTTTCTTTGGATTTTTTTTATTTGCAGTGAAAAGAAAAAAAATCCATCTTTTTGTGTTCATGTTGTTTTTGTGGATATTCTTGTTTTATTTTTTCATTATTGTTTTAATTTTTTTATCTGGTTGATGTTGGATTTTACAAAAATATTGCTTGATTAAAGAACAGCAAAGCGTCATGTTTTGAGAAGTTTTGGCTTTGTTTGGATAGTAGTCATTAATGTTATAAGGAGTAGACTGGACTGCTACGTGGTGTATTTCAGTGTCTAACCCCACTGCAAAGGCTGATGTTGGAAAGTTTTAGGGTACAAAGAATTCCTGCATTTTTGAACGTTTTCCTAAACAAATGTTGGTTTCTTTGTACCTCAAAGAACAGTTTTTGTAGACTGGTAAACATCCACACCACATGCATTAAGTCAAATTTTGTTAGAATGATTATGTTGATATGCAGAGGTTTATTTAGTATGTGTTATGCTTGCTTTTCTGGGGAATGATGTCACTTTTCATGACTTCCTGTAGCTCCCAGCTTCTTGAAATGTGCAGCAGCTTTTTCTGGGCATGCTCTGTTTTTGTTGGGCTGTAGTGGTTATTGCTTCTGTAGTGGGTGGAACTGTTTTGTATGTTTAGTGCGTTAAGAAAAAAACAATTGTCTCTCCTGTTCTTTAATTGGATTGCATTTTGTGTTCACCTTTGTTTTCTATTAAGCTCCTCTTTATGAGGTCATCATTATGAGGTCTGATTCTTTGAGGGATTAAAGTTCTGGTTAGTAACTGTTGTCTGAACACTCGTGCTTGTGATCTGGCCTTTATTTTAGTGTGAAAACTTTCCAAATATGTCATTAAATTCATTTTAATATGGCCCAATGAGGAATTTGACCAACTCTTGAATAGTTAAAAAAGTTTGAATTAATATTTTCTGTGTTGGTTGTTAAACTAGGATTAGAAATATGTTTGATTTACGATAAGTATCAATAAGTATCATAGGATACTTTGTGGCTTAAGGGGGCTGTGTAATCATAATTCTATAAACAGGCCTTTTTTTGAACTTTTATTTAGAATTCTACAAATTTATTTTATCTTTGTGCTTTTCGGGCTATTTTTTAATCATTATTGCTTTATTAAAGATCAGCGCTCAACCAGAAGAAGAGAAAGAGAGTGGTTGCATAGTATCTATACTGTCATTATCTGGTTAGTTGGATTATTGGACTAAATGACAGTAATAGGTAAAGTCAGAGTTTCCCTGTTAAACCCATTATAAAGCTGTTTGCCTGACATCGCAAACAAGTTTAATCAGAAAATTCCATCAAGTTTTAAATGACGATGAAAAACCAGAATCACTCAGATAAATGAGGTGAAAGTCCCACACAGTAAAAAAACAATTGAAGATTTGTCCACTTAATCTGTAGCATTATAACAATTTCACCAAAGGTTTTTCAATAAAAAAGCTTATAAACACACATGGAAACAAATGAAACATTTTTAGGTGTCTATTTAATGTTTTGTCTCTCCATTAATCTCTCTGCATACCCAGTGTGTTTCAGTATTCAAGTGAAAGCTTATCCAGTATGTATGGATCCATCATCATCACTCATTGTTTGCTCAGGAAGTTCTTTTAGTCATTCTTCTTATTGATCGTTTCATTTCCTCCCAGTGGTTTTACTTCTTAATGGATTATAATGTGTCCTGTGCTGTTGGCCTCTAGAATTACCCTCGCATCAGTTACTGTTTCCTTCGAGGTTTAAGAGTTAATACTGTCATTTTCCCACTAAGATCATAGGGGAAAAAAAAGAGTTAAATCAATTATACCACATTATGTCTTGAACTTCCAGGAAAAGGTCACGTGAAAGCCAAAAGCTGTCTGACCCTAAAGACAGTTATGTCCATAAAATCAGCAGAGATCAATAAATTAGTGGATGTCAGTGATGGGTATTCCTATTACACGGCTTGCCTCTTTCCCAGGGAGCCAAAGGCTCATCGTTAAGTGGAGTTTTGAGGCTGGCAGCTGTTGGCGTTTCCAAAGGAGAGCAAACAAAGACTGAACTGGGAGGTCGGAGGAGCAAATATTTCTGAAATTCAGAAGGATGGCTAATGACTAATCTAAAATGATGACATCGAAGGTACTATCGTCATTCTCAAAAAAGACTGTTTAAAAAAAACAAAATGTGTTCCTCTTAAAAGAGCAACAAGGCTTTGGAAATATTCTTAAGCATTTCCAAATGTACTGCAGATGATCTTCCTATCCTTTTCTCTTCATCCACAGCAACTAAAGTCAAGCAGTTAATTTCCCCTGACGTGGTATTTTAGGTTTTTTAGATACTATAACTTGCTTGATGGAAATGGAGAGGTTGAGAAAAGTGTAAATGACAGTTTTCAATAAATTTCACTATGCTGTGCTTTCATTCCACGTGTTGTAGTTACCCGAGGCCTGTTTCAGCTCAGCCATGGCTGGAATGTGCCATTGCATGAGAGGAGGTCATCACTCCTTGCAGTCAGTTGAGGCGCTCCCCAGTTCTCGGTCAGCAATGCCTGGATATGGATATGCTTTCCAAACCCTGCAAGCATAATACCGCTCATAATTGCAGAGTTTAGACATGGAATCCGGGGAGTTGTGCTGTACTTTAACACAACTTCTTTAGATGAAGTGGCATTCTATTTGATTGCTCATTCATTCTGGTTTTTATCTTTATACTATTTAGTTTACTCGTGGTATCGCAAGCACCTTGTTTTGCTGGTTTTGCTGCACTCAGAATAAAGTTGAATTTTTTCCTATTTTGTTTTTCTTATCTTGATTTGTAAAGTTGTTCTCCTGCTAACAATTCGGCTAATTTGTGGTTTCAGAACCTATTGTGTCTACATTTCTTGCTTGAAGCTAGAGTCGATGTATTTACCAAACAATCCTGAATGGAGTCCATAATTATGGCCCTTCTGCAAGAAAGCAATAGAAACAAGTGTAATAAGAGGTTTTGTGTCCATTTTCTATTTCATGCTGGTAGAGTTTGGGGAATATGACTTGGTATTTATGCTCTAGAAATGGTTGGGTCACAAGTCTGTAAACATGAGGAGGAAGTACCACGAACCTCTTTGTTTCATGCCTTTTTCCTCATTGTATTGCGTACCATCTGAACAAAAGTTGAGTTTAACCTTAAATACTATTTTAATAAAACGTTAAGTCTAATGATTTTATTATCATTGTCTTATTGCTGTTGAAGGCTGGACCACTCATTGTGCTGTCCAAACTTGTGCGTTTAAAATGAATTGTTCCTTCATTTTGTGGCGACATGCCTGCAATAACGATAAAAAAAGACAAATGGGAATATTTGCAGTCTGGAAATGACAAAATGTTATCACTTTAAAAGATTAATAAAACCATTTATTCTACAAATACAAGTTTAAAAGACTTTAGAGCAATTTTGCAAAGTTCTTAAAAATCTAAATGCTGGTATCCTGGATTGGTTGGAGATTTTAGTTGAAGATTTTAGGTTTTTACACAAGTACTATATGAAATAAATGAAGATTTATTGGAAATATCTTAGGTGCAGGTCTAGAAGTAGAGTAGATACTGTGGTGGAAAGTCCCTTCATCTCATGACTTCACATTCTGCTGTGTAATCTGAGTTTCAGAATTATTGGCCACCAGCGTGCCTAGACACTTTAAACTCGATAGGCTGTAAATCCTGTAGAGCAGCCACCAATTGTTTTACTGTTTGGATAGTCTTGTCTGACTAGCCTTTGCAAACAGCCCGATGGTTCAGCTGCTGGACTACTGCCGCTGCCTGTGGCTCAAGCCTCGAGAGAGGTCAAAAGTTTGACTTGCTGCCACGGTGACGTTGAAGTCCAATAAAAGCTGAGAAAAAAACAGTCAAAGGATTCCATTTGTTTGGCATTGTTTAATTAAATTGAAAGCTTTATATCAATGGTAAAAGCAACAGAGAATGCAAACTCAATACAGTTTCTTTTTGTTGTGCTAAATCCTTCACTTCCTAATATTTCTATGTAGAGCTGCAGCTGACAAGGTTATTTTAGAAAATAATTGCTCTATGAATTTGTCTAACCACACACATTTGATTACATTTTTGTTATATTTGTTAAACATTTTGAATAAAGTTTTCTAAATGATCCAGCTCTAACAGCAAGCTCTTTAATCCGGTCATCTTTTGATCTATTGTAAAAGCCTCCCCAGTGGTCTTTTAATTATGATAATGCTGTTTTTAGCCAAAATCAAAATAAACATGGGTCATTTTCAAGGACATAGCTTCTAAAGGAGTTCATTAGAATTTGGTCTCTGCGTTGTAGGTGGGACTATTGGCGCATAACAATCTCTCTCCCACTTCCCGTCATCCATCAGTTTAAACGCTTTACTACTAGCTTACAGTCCCTCACAACTCCAACCTAACATTGGTGGTCCAACAACAAAGGCGAGCATTATTGGATCTATCCAGCCGTACAGTTTGGAGCCGGATGAAGCTCGGACAAGGAAAATAAAGACATTCATGGATCTAGTCATTTCCAAGTGGATGCATCAGAATTGTGCAGAGCAGGGTACTTGTGTGCCTAGCTTATTTTCTACGTAACAAAGCATGATGAAAAATAGTGAGTCAGATGTATTCTTTTTTGGTAATGACTTTTGCTGACAACTCATACCAAGAAAACTTCAAGTCTATGTAGGCTAGGGTGTATGATCTGTTTGCAATAGGTGGAATAGAAGGTTGAATGACTGAAGTGCAGCAGAGATATTTTTTCTTCATTGTTGCTAATTATTGATGGTCTTGAATTTCCATCTTCCCCCTCTATTACTTTAATTTAAACTATTTTCTTAAGTTAAAGAAAATTTAGTTAATACTTAATCTTTACACTCAGTTTATGTGAAATTAATATTATTAATATTTATACATTGTTGGTTGCAGTATTTAAATTTGTACACTTCAGTCCTCTCTTTCTATTGTATGTAAACAACAAAATTTAATAGAACTATACCAGCTTGAAGTGTCATTTTCATTAAATTTCTCAATTTTAATGCCTTGTCATGTTCGCGGTCAGCCAATAAAAAACAAAAAAACAACAAATTAAATGTATTAACTGGCAAAAAAGTTCTATCACAGAGTTAACAAAATGCTCATTTTACACATCTCACATCAATCAGTTTAATTCAATTCAATGTTATTTATATAGCCCAATATCACACAATACAGATGTCTCAATGGGCTTTAAGAGACATTGGGTGCATTCAACATATTGGCTATAACTAGTGAAAAGCGTTCAACTTTTATCATACTCTAGTTTATTTTTCCAGTAATTTTGATTACCACGTTGGGCTCTGAGAAGCTTGGTGACAGGCTTTCTGCTAGTCACCATAGTCAGGACTGAACACAGGGAAACAATCTCAGTTTTATGCTGCTAAAATCTGGAGCAATCTTCCTGATGTCGTTAGACAAGCTGCCTCCTTGGCAATGTTCAGGTCCAGGCTAGGAATGGGGTTTTTTAGCTCAGCGTTTCTCAACTGAAAGTCTTATATTTGCACTTTTCTTTTCTCTTTTAAAGGTATTTTTTTGTTGTAACTTATGATTTGACTGCTTTGTGCTTTTTAATCGTCTTAGTTTTTATTGTGCTTTTGGTTTGTCAATATCTGCAAAGCAATTCAAACTACCAAGTGTATCACTGTGTTATACTACCTTTCAATATGATTAATTTAAGGTACTTCTGTTGATACTTTTTTCATCAGTCTATTTATATCTGTATCTGCATCATTTATAGCCTGATGTAAATCAATATTTCTACTTCCAATTGACAACATTCTGGAAGCACAACTGTCAGCTGTTCTCTCATAGATACACGACACAACAAGCAAATGAACTTTCATATTTGTCGACTAAAGGAAAGACTGGGGAACATGACCAAATCCTGCATGGAGTTCAGTTGCACATTTGGATCAGTTCAGTAAAATAACGTTTTATTCCATTTTTGAATGACCTAATATTTTAATAACATTCATAAAACTCATCGGCAGTATTTTCTGAAGGGCAGCAAGGAGTGGGGCCTTAAGGCTTGCTGGATATTTTTATGGTGATGATCAATCTCTATAAAAGTGTCACGATGCATTGATATTTAGAGGGACTACTGTATATTATGCTATGATGCCTTTCAGAGTAAACTGGATCCATATATACCAGGGCTGACCAACACTAGTTGTCAAGAACCTCAACCCTGCCTGTTTTCCAGTCCTCCCTGACCAGATTGCTGCTGAATAGCTGACTCAAGTAATTTCACATTCTGATTGACTGAACACACCTGATTTAGGTTTTCGGCATCAAATCAGGCAGCACAGGGAGAGCTGTAAAACAAGCAAGGTTGAGACAATGCATTCACTAAAGAACAAATATATATTTTTTTATTTTAGGGAGCTCTTTTCCTACCTGGAGGTAAGATGACTCGATCTTTGCGGCACTGCATTTCTCTACCTGTGGGTGCCGTCCATTTCATAATGTCAACCTAGAGCAGGTGTTATACAAATCCTTCCTACCCATGGAATTGTCCTACCAACACTCACTGCAAATGCAGTCTAAAATTATGTCATAATTGTTTGTTTTGAAGGACCACCCATTAATCTTTGCTACCTCTTTGATCTTGCTGTTTCTAAACTGTTTTTTTTTTTAAGTTTTTGTGACGAAGTTTTTTTGTCAACTATAACAATAAAAAAATCTTGTAAAGCTGGATGGTAGTTCAAGTTTGTGTGAACAGATATGTCGTTCAGATCCTGTGAGGCAGAAGGAAGAGTTAAAACAAAGAAGAAAACTTGATACTTCAAGTAATCACAAAGAATGCAGTGACGGATGATAACCCCGCTTCATATGACAGTGCTACTCGCAACTTTTGCTTTGAGAAATATTTCTGTTTCTTACCCAGAAATGAGATAAAATGTTCACCTTTGGCAGCAGGCACTCTAAAATGAATTTAAGATGTTTAAATTACATTTGAAAGTTTTGTCAGTTTTTTGATGAAAAAAGAAAAGCAGATAGAGGCTTCAGAGGAAAATCTATGAATCTTATTGACCCTTGGGGAAAATGTGAATCCATAAGTCTTTTTTGTGAATCTAAAGTGATTAGGTGTTGAAAATTGTCTTTCCAACTTTTCTGTTGCAACTCATAAATGTAAATTTATGATTGTTTCCTTTCAGAGTCAAAAGGTAATAACTTTTCTCGCATAGATTGATAATGTTTTCTGTCTCTTTAGAGACATCGGGTTGTCTCTTGCTGAAGGGCCCCCAGAGGTAGAAACGTCTTCTGCAGCCGGATGCTCCAAATGAAATGGGACTTTCAAGTCCTAAAGGCACAGAAAGTCTAAAAACTTTTTTTTGAAGAAAAGAAAGTGGAATGGAGTTTACAATTGACCACAAACTCAATACACCATTCATTGCTCTGTCAATGTTAAACAAAAGACAGAACAAAGATCTTCCTCACAGCAGGAGTCTTTGTTTCATTTGAGAACTCTAGATTTGAATCTTTCTTTAAAATCTGACAGCAGTGGCAGTGTGTTTGGCAAGAAAAAGTCCAAATGAAAGATGAGACTCCAGATAATCCTCTCCTACGCTGTAATGTTTTTATGCATCTTACCTTATGGGGACAAGCCACAATCAAATAACTTCAAACTAAGACTAATTTAAACAAAGTTCATCCTCTGTGAAACTTTTCTGTCTCTGTTCTCATTAAAGCCGTCTCGCCTTCAGAGTTCTGCATTCATCTCTAAGATTAATGGAAGACCCTCCTCATTATTTTCCCCAGCCTCTGCTCATCAGACAATGCACATACAGGCGCCCAAGGAACTCAAAAGTACACATGTAATTAAAGTACAGATGTAATGGAGAAGATATAAATATGGTTGCATCCACGTGGATACAGATTCTCCCTGAGATTTTGAAAGTATCATAGACCTTGAAGTCATACCTGTTCATTGATCATGCAATAGTTGAAGTTTGAGGAGGTGTTCCTGCTAACATTCTCACAAAGCTCTAGCTTTATTATTGGGAATCTGCAAACCTTGCCAGGTTGCGACATGATGTGAAGCCTTTATCGTCCAATCAGCAGCACAGGCTTGTTGTGGTGTCCTGTTGCTGCATGTCCAAGCCAAAGGCTCAGCTGTTGGTGGAATGCAAGGCTGGTAGACTTGAAATGCTTCTCTGCAGGCGGGTCTAGTGAATTTTGACTGAATGTAACTACTGCACTTCTACTGAAAGTACTGCTAAAAACTTTAACTGAGAAAAGAACAATGGTGGAAAAACTATTCCAACAATTAAGTGATTACTGTTGCATTCTTAAAAAAAATATTTAAAAAAAGAAAGTGTTTATTGTGAAAAATTTGCTGTGATTTTGAGAATTTGTGTTCTAACTTCAGTATTTGTCTGGTACTAATAACAATCAACTTTTAAGGATTAATTTGGAGTTGAAACTTAAATAAAAGGGGTTAATAGTTAAAAATCAGTAGGAATCAGCTTTGGTCATAATTAAATCTTCATTTGTTTTCCACTCTTATTTTGTTATTTTTGATGTAGTGCTGTAGAATTGTGTCTTGTGATGATTAAATCTAGCTCTGATTGCGGGTTCAAGTTATTTGTAAGCCATGTGACTATTTCAAAGTCAGACATAAGAGCTGCTTTTCTTCTACTTGAATTCTAAAAAATCCAACTTGACTTTTTTTCTGGAGATTATCTTTTATCCAAGTGGTATCTGTCAAAGCTTAAAGGGCTCTGACAGAGAAGAACATACAAATGAGCATGTTTTCTACCTTTTGCTGCTCAGAATGTCCTCTTCAAGATTGGGACAGCCTTTCTTATAAGAATTGTCTGCATTCTCACAGATTATTACACATACATACAATCCTTCTGATGACAAAATAGATTATGTATTTTCAGCATTATGCTCACCTGTTTCAAAGTAAAAGGGATCTGCTTTTGTTTCTACAATTCACATCATGGAGGTGATGTTCCAGGATCAAGTTTGGCTCACACACAGAAACACAATGTTCGCAACACCTCTTTTAAAAAGACCATCATCGTCTCAAATATTAATTTTACAATAGACTTATAATTAGTCCAATGTTGAAGTCACAAGTGCCCTTACAAGTGGATACAGGCTGTCCGGGGAGGAAAAATGGTCAAACTTGTATGAGGTTTACATGTGAGCCTGCAGGGTGAAAATCCTCATGAACATTTTTTATTTTCAAAGCTGTGAGCGACAGGTCGTAGCAAACACTTAAACAACACAGAAGGATAAGTAATGGTAAAGTTTGTGAGTCGAAGATGTGCTGTATGAATTTTTTTTTTAACTCCTGCAAATCCTGAAAGTTGTACCTTTATGGGGTTTTTTTTAAGATTCATTGTATTATTTTTATGGCTGCTGGCCATAAATATTGTCACCTTCTGAATCAAGAATATTTTCCACTCCCTGTTGCCACACTAAACAAACTGTGACAGAGAAGTATCCTTCCAATATCAACCAACTCTGACCTCGAAAGTTCTATCACATAAAGGGTTTTTACCTTCTTAATTTTGATTACGGATGAGTGGCTTGATGGCGCAGTGGCTTGGGTGTAGGGCTGCCATGCAGCAAATCTGGGTTTGCTTCCCATGGCGTGCATTAAGCTTAATCCAGTGTGGGTCCCTAGGCAAGACTCTTGACGCTTCTGGCTAACAGGTTCCCCCTGTGCCTTGAACATACAGAGCTGTGCCAGGAAACACATCCAGCGTAAAAGCTCTGCCAAACCACCACTGCAAAGCAGTGAAGGCTGGTTCGCTGTGGTGACCCCTGATGGGATTAGCTGAAAGGGCACTATGATCATAACTAATGAAGTGATTTTATTAATACTGCTTTGCACATATTTACGCACAAATCAGCTTCATGAACAGAGTAACCAAGCAGATGCAACTGGTAGATGAGTACATGACTATTTTAGCTTGTTCCCACAGAATTGAGAGGCAGAAATGTTCTTAATCAGGCTGAGCTGCCATTTTCTAACCAGTTATGAAGACATACTTTTTTATGGCAATCATCCTCAGAATATATCATTTTTGATAATACAAATGACTGAGTTTGTGTAAGAGAAAAAAGAGAGGTGAAAATTGAATGCAAACAAGGCTTGAAAGCTTCCACATGCTCTTGAGTATAGGTAAATTAGATGTTTGAATGTTGTTTAAAAGAAAAATCAGTGTGTGGGATAAGAATGCTTGTGTTGAACTTTTTCTGTAGAATGTCTGACACTGGTCAAATCTCAATTATCATAGGTTTACAGTCACTTTCAGCACAAAACCTGCAAGATTCAGGGGTTAAAGAAAGCAAAAGTTACATTTGGAACCCTATTCCAGTTGTTTTTTATTGATTTGATCAATCTACAAATAATAAAGGTTCCACAGAATAAGAGCAGGCTGGTGACTGATGTGCAAGTCACAAGCAGCCTTTATTTGATAAAGTCAGTGTAAAACATAATGGGTGATTACCAAAAACAAGGTTCTTATGAGATCAAATGGATTATGTATGTTTTCACTTGTCTAATTGTGCAAATGAATTAGACATGCCCAAGCACACAATCTATCCCATTGCAAACACGCAACTGATGCTGGGCCCAGTGTGTCTCTTTTTTTCCTTGACCAGTTTTTCCTTTTTTGTGTGCTTTCTGAAGGAAACCTTTGTCGTAGAACTATAAACAGATGCCTTTTGTTTGAAATATTTAGAGTTTTTAAGGGGAACAGAGTGTTCTGTATGCAAAAGAAAAAAATGGCAATGTTTGTCTTGAGATGATTTACTGTCAACATTATCAGTAGAGCTTTTCAGTTTACCATCATGTGATTCCTACATGATAGATGAAAGAGGCAGGCTTTGTGCTACTCTGTTATAAGGAGGGTTTCTTGAAAATTTCTTTTAATACATTAAGATATCAATTTGAATATTTGTGGAAAGATTTAACCAGAAAAGCAGTAGAAATGTGTTCACCAGGAGATTAGGAAACCCTACATTTTTATTGTTTGTATTTAAAGCAAATTGATTCCTTGATTATTAAAATTCTTGAATCTTTTAACCCGTTGGGTTAAAATTGGTGTATTGTTTCATATAGCATGAAATGAACTTCCTGGAACATGGACAGTACTATAACTAGCTTTGTCATTTTTGTAATAGGAAGCCGTATATGGTGCACAGTGTTCCATTATTCACTGCGAATTATACACATTCCATAAAAGAACCTGCAATAGGAGAAATCCACAAATTATGATTACAGATGTAAAACCCCATACTACACTCTTAAACATGCACATTTCACACTTTTCTGTCTTGTCTCTCAAAGTTCAAATCTTCATAAAAAAAAAGAAGTCCAGTATTATAGCATGAATACAAAGATTTGATCGAAATCAAAGATGTATGCAGTTTCTGTACAAGAGACATCGCACTGGGGGGATTGACTTACAAGGAATAAAAATATATTGAAGAAATCTGCAAGACAGTGAGGCCCAGAAAGGTGAATTGCATATAGCAAGCGCTGTATTACACCTTTGGGCTTGTCTTAATGAGTCATGTTTGTATGGTCATACTCTGATAGTGTGCTGTTAAAGTCCTATTGGCTCATTGTTTGTTGACCCCAGGGGAGTAGTGGTGGTAGGGACAGCCACACTCAAGTCCCATTTGGTGGTTTAACCCCTCTCAATCCAATCAATTAATGCTGAATGTCAAGCAAGAGTCTGTGAATTTGAATCTACAACATAGCAATCTCAGAGTAGGACACTCTGCTACTAGTCTGAGCTGGTTTGTTTTGTCACTCTGACCCCTGGTCTCTAGTAAGTATCTGTTTGGCTTATTACTGCAGTATGACATCCCCTGAGAATTGACTAAAAGCTTGTCTGTGGTTGTTGCCTTTTAATGCTGCCTGTTGCCTTTGAAATATGAAGGAAAGAGACAATATACGTCCCTCTTCACATTTCACATGTTTTAATAGTCATATAAGTAATTCATCCCATTTCCCATAAGAAAATTCTCTCTTTTTCCATTTGAGCTATTATTATATTACCTGAATGATTATATTCCATTGGATTTAAATGACTCGTCTTTGAGGTTATAAGCACATCTCTGTCTGAATGTCAATATTTATAGGATATTAGTGATGAGTATTTTAACCGGGCTTAGGTGTTTTATTGTTATAAACTCAGTGGAATTTATTTTCACTCTAAATTTAATGTAGAACAGTATAAAAACAAACTATATTCATCTCAAACAAACACTATATTTTCACTACACTGATGCATGACTATGATGATGAGTATTCATTACTATATATTTCATATTTCATACTATACTGATGATATGCTAAGACTGATCTCTAACTGATCTCCCTCAAATTTCAAAATCTGATTTAAGTTAGACCACGTCCTAACTGTACCAGAGGTAATCAAACATTTGAAATATTAATTATGCATTGCACTGCATGCAGAGACAAAAACAATGCAGTGCTATGCCATTATCCCTTTCAGTCACCCGCCTCCCCAAGCTCAGCCTCACTGGCGCAGAAGCCCTTTCATGTACTTTCATCCTGTTAATGATTGTTTGCTATGCAGCTCCAGAAGAAGGCCAGCATAAAAACAGCAGTTGAATGTTGTGAGCTGGCTGATAGGATGTTTTAGAGAGGAAGCTTGGTACCGACTAAAATTGTTCAGCTGCCCCATTTTCGCTCAAATGCTCTTATTAGTCAATTTTGATGCATTTCTCACTTGAAATAAAACTGAAATAAAATGAGTGTTAGAGAAATAATAGTGCATCCGTCAATGTGCTCTCAATCCCATTCATCTCCATTTATTGTTAATGAATTTTAAATGGTCTTGGCTTATCTCATCCAAGCTGTCCTGGATTGTTGGGAAGCACTCTCCCACCTGGGCCCTCTCTCTGTGGAGAGAGGCTTCAGGGCAGAATTGAAATCAACATCACAGGCAACACTAGACTCCAAGAAGAATGGATACTGGCTCGAAAGAGCTGAGGAGAACTTCTCTAAATTGCTGCAACATTTTTCATTTTCAACATAAATACTGTATATCTTCCAATAGTAGCCAGGGCGTTTATTTAAAAAAAATGTCGGCCGAAACCGGCGTTTATTCCATCACAGACAGAATGGTGATGGTTAATGGGTTCATTTTGCAAAAAAATCGATCACTAAATGCAGAAAATAACAGATGAATATTTCAAGATTTAAAGAAATGATGAGAACATTTTATTCTGTTCTGATTCACACTTGCTGTCCATATCAAAAATCTGTTTCGCTTTCATGACGATCATTTTCCTGGAGACACTCGCACCTTTTCCTTTGCTCAGTAATCGATGTTCAAACCAGTTCTTCTAATTTGTTGCTGCTTTCTCTCCTCACCAGTGAACCAGGCTTGCTCCTTTTCTTTCTGCAGCCCTTTGCTCCTTTGCTCCTTTACCCATTTGGTTGCACTGTTCTTTGATATGTTTAGGATTCATCCCAAAATGTGGTTCAGATTCCTCACCAGAATGTTCTTTGGTATATTCCAAAAGTTTTAACAAAATAGATTGAGCCAAAATGTTGTGAGCCATGCTACACTGGCTGAATGCCAGAGACACCCAGCCACTGCCCTCTGCCTGCCTCAGTATGAAGCACGAGTGCAGGGGAGTCGGGTTAGAGACGGGGGTGTTGGGTCTTAAAGCAGCCCGGCCACTATTAGGGACCGGTGTCTATCCAGCTATCCAGCTGTACAGTTTTGAGCCAGATGCCAGTTTAGATGAGGAAAACAAAGACGAACATGGACCTATTATAAGTGGAGGGAATGGAATAGAACAGAGCAAAGAGCTTGTGGTCTGCTGATTGTGGTTTGCACGTATCAACTTTTCCATTTTTTATCTGCTCCTGATTCACCACGAGTTGAATCAAGAAATATTCGGAAAGACAGTGCAATCTTATCTTTCTTCTTTATGTGTCCTTTATCATGAGAAAAATGAACAAGACCATGTTACTTGAACGACCACAATGTAGGGGAGAGGCACTGGACGACAGCTACATCTATACATCTTAGGTACATGAAACTTATATTTACCTAGCAAATACGTCACGATACACCTACCACACGCACGACAGTCGTACATTTAATTTTCAATTACATCCCTTGAGGTGGCTGTACAAGCCTCAAAGGACACAGTTGCGATCCCCTTGAGATGCTGCCACTGCTACCTATGATCTCCACGGCACCGGACAACCCAAAAACCTGCAGCGCTTAATATTTCAAGCTTATTATTCCGGACAAATACTCCACTAGAAATCTGCATGTAATGAACAAATAACAACATTTTCATGCTGTAAAGAGCAGCAGATTACTGCAGAAGTTCAAGCAGGAGACTACCAAAAACAGTTCAGTCAAGCTAGTGAGATGTTCACAGAGTCAGACTTCCAGGATCAATAACTCTTTTAATTATGTTTTAAACTGACAACAAGTATTTCTGTTGGAATGTCTTGATGCAAACAACATACAAATGAATTTCAACAGAAAAAGATCGGGTTTTTGTTTCTTTTTAATGTTGAGCTCTGTGTGCTGCCGACAGAGACAGCTGCACAGCACCTGCTAAATGTGCCAAGTGCTATCTCCGTGATTTAACCCCTTAAGACACAAGCTCTTCTTTGATATGCCTTTTTATTTCTCTGACAGACCCCACTTAAGTAAATTATCTACTGTGGTAATAAAACCCAAAATATGTCTTAAGAGGTTAAAGTCTTAAGATTAAAGCTAGATTAAAAAACTATCCCATAATCCTAAAAATAAAAAGATAACAAATGGTTCCAATGATATCAGCCAGTAATGAATACTCATCATCATAGTCATGCTACAATAGAGTTATCATTATTTTTTAGGAATTTTAAATAATGTAATGAATCACATTTGGTTAAAAATGTTCAATAGTTCTGAAGGTATTAAAGCTAAATTTAGCTAAAGCTATATTTACTAGATAATAGTTTATTTGTTTTTTTTCCTGGGTAAAGTTTTAGTATTTTTATGTGATTGTCCAAGTTCCTTCACAGTAGTGATTTATTTAAGTGTTAGCTTAAGTGTTTTGACAAAGCATTGGATCGGGACTCTGTATCGGCAGATACTTGAAATCAAATTAATCTAGTTTATATGTGATATTAAGTTAAGTTTAAACGTTAAATATATCCTGTTTGTCTTACAAAGTATAATCATAGACATTTTGTCGGTTAAAAAAAGTTGTCTTTGTACGAAGTTTTTTCAATGGCCATGTTTGAGCACACTAGTGGATAACATACATTCGAACAATGATGGCAAATCCTAATGGTTTGCTTTAATGTTTCTCCTTTTATGTTTAAAATAACTTGGTGAGGGCTTGAATGTCGCCATCTGTGGATTCTCCTTTATTTAAAATTGCATTTTGCTGCCGACATTTCTATTCAATTTGTTTTTAGCTGACCAGGGACCGCCGGGGATTTGAATCATCTGGACAAGAAGCTGACAGCTGCTTAAAAATGTTGTGTAAAGAGCTATCACGCAACTGATACATCTCCTTGGGAATTTGGTTCCAATGGGGGGATTCGGTTCAACCTCGTTTTCTCAGATGTTTTGTTTTTCATTCTTTGTCTTAAACATGAGTACCTAATTGTTGTGGATGTTAAAACAGTTTTAATGGTAGTTCACAGATGAGAAATAAAGGACCTTACTGCTGAAAATAGTCTGTTTCTCTTCACCGTCATCCGTTTTCATGTCTCCATTCTCTTTTTGTGGGAGTCGAGCTAAATGAGATTGCTAATGTTTGTTGACTGCTTTCCCACCATTCTCCTTTCTTCTTCATCTTCATTCAACTACGTTTGGGGCCATCCCATTATGAACCACTCTGAAACATTCTTCTACCTCTCTACCCCCCTCCTTTTGTATCACTTAAGGGCTTCCTCCATCTACCGCTCCCATTCACAGCTTCATTTGTTCCTTATCTTCTCGCTCACTCACTTGTGCAGCCAAAAGTATCTTGGCTGTGCATCTGTGTACGAATGTTGATGTATACCGGTATTCCTCTCTTCCCAATATCTTTGACTTTGTCAAGCATTCAGCATCTGCTGCCATTTGCTCCGGCTGGCCCTGGATTTGTTACTTGTTCCTGAGTAATAGCTTTTTCCTGACCAATTTTAAGAGGAAACACTGGTTTCATTTGTCAAACAGTTTTTATGCACAAACACTTAAGAAACACAATGACCTAAACTCAGCAGTGTGCAGAGTTTCAATAAAGTTTAGACAGCAATAGATAAATTAGACAGCACTAATTAAGTAAAAACATACTTGTAACATTCAAGTAAGTTTACTTAGTACTTTAAAAAGCAAGTACTCTTTCCACAAATGGAAAAGACCTCTTTCTAAATTTACCAAATTGCTGTCATTGTGGACAAAATGTCTGTTTCCTTTGAAATCACACATTTTACTAAATTAAAACATCTTGATTGAGTAATACACTTAAAGCTGCAGAGAACCTTATTGAGATCTCTGTGGTCACCACATAAGTAGCAACTGGCTGACTTACCAGCCAAATACACTATTTTACATAGAAAAACCTCAGGTGTTTGATTTTGTGAAATTATATTGTGTTAAATCAAACACACAGAAAGTCACATTTTCACAATCTTTGTTCTCTACTTTTTGCATTTTCACATCATTAATGAAGTGTTTTGTTTTCTATCACAGATAAGTTGTTGTTGTTTTCTTTAGAACAGCAGCACAACACTGTACTGACAAAGCTCCCTTCAGCCCCCATGAGGAGAGCTGTCAGTCAGTCACCTGGAGTCTAAACCAGCTGAACATTGTCATATTTTTGGATTTGTTTTCATTCGTCACATGTTCCCACTGTGTCATCAGCCAAAGGCTACACTGGCGCAGGTACAAGAGCACGCTCATCATGTGTGTTGAGGGGTCTCGTACAGTGTGCGCTTGCACTCCTCGTATGCGGACAGCAGATGAACGCGAAAACTATTTGCCAAAAGAAGCAGAATGTTTCTCAAAGTGAACATTCATTTAGGATTACATCACACTCAGATGTTTTGCTGAGAGGTACTAAATGAAACTTTTGTTCCTCATCAGAAAGTAGGCATTGATTACTTAACTTGTAGCTTGTGAATTTTCACCGGCTATTGACTACTTGTCCGGCCCTGCTGACAGGCCAGCCGTGAGACACACAGAACAGGGCGTTAAGCATATCATCACAGCATGATAGCATGATATCATAATATGCGTGATACCCACAATCGAAAGTGAAATTCAGGCTCTGACTAAATGATTCCCTGGAGTCATTAAAATATGTTACTAATAGGGATTCTGTGAAAATGCATTTGTATTTTGTTGTTTGTTTTTAAGACAGGGCAATAGAGGCACTTGGTGTTAGTTATAAACGTTTATGAAAAGTTATTGTTCCCAGAAGTCAGAATCTATTAATATCTCTATACTATAATACCAGTACACCATTACTAAGCTCTGTTTGTTAGCGTCCTGCTAAAACTAGTGTCGTATTCTGCTGCGCTTTAAGGCAATAAAATGTTGTGAACCCTTCATAATATACGAGTATTAATCTGTAAAAAAAGAAAGAAAAAAAAAAAAGCTTTGAATTTTTCACGCTGATTATTATAAGAATAAATTGAATATCCAATCACTATTTGGGGTACAACCTCTAATTTCTATCGAGTCATCAACCACGTGTTCCGGTTGACTACTCCTCAATTTCCGATTATGTGATCGTATCTGTACATCCCTAGTTAAGTCAAAATTATTCCTTAGATCCCCAATATTCTGGACGTAATGTGTTCAGAAAGTATTCCAGCCCCACCATCTGCTGCAGCAGCAGTTAGGCTGCTGAGCCCAGAGCTCCAATTATACAAGATGATGACTCTGGATGCCAAATTCACAGCAAAGACCGACATTCAAACAATTAACAGTTTGATAGAAGCAGTTGACATCAAGACACAAGCTAGTGTATGCATCATCATCACAATTCATCATGTCTGTCAGGTCTGAGGAGATTGGGACTTTCAACACCAACAGTCTAGCCTCTGATTAAACAGGACATGCAGCTTTGGACAAGCCCCATTCCATTTTAGTGAGTGCTTTTTTGCACTGAGAATCTGCTAATCTTGTTTTTTAAGAGTGTAGCTTAAAAAACGTGCTTTTAAGCGTGTTAATTTGGAACAACAGTGGAGATGAAAGAAAACTTTATTTCTCCATCAGTTTACACAACAAAATCACAAGGTCCTTTATAAATGTAAAATAAAACAGAAATTGGTAAAAAAAATAAAATAAAAAATTGTTTAAATGTATTAAAAACAATCTCATAACATTCCTTTAAACCCATAATAAACTTAATCAAACAGGGCTCAGTTTGACATCCTTATATTAATCTGCTTATTAAAAGTTTTTGTCAACGAGTGTTGTTTTTCTTTTGTCATTTTTTAATAGTTTTATACTAGTCCATCACTGTGAGTATTACATTTGCCTTGAAGCTTTTTCCTGAAATTAAAATCTTCCTGAACTCTGACTGTTCTGTCAAAAGTAACAAAACACAAAATAAAGCTTCCTGCTTAAACAAATTGAAAGAAAAACAGCTTGTAGTCAGATTTAATATGATTTAATTAAATATTTGAGAAAATAGTTTTATGCTTTAATGGAAAGTTGACTGGCTCGACTGTTAAATTCTTGGTCTGTTTAAGTAGAGCGGCATTTCCAACTCACAAAGCGAACACCTCCTGTACATCTTTTTGGTGACTTTATTTGTTCCTTTTCTGTTTCTTTAGTAACAGTTTTTTGATACGTTTAAACCTGCAGTTCAGATTTCTCTGCTAAAACTGTTGTTTCTGTCAAAATAAAAACAGACTGCAGTGAATCTGATTCCTGGCGCAGTCTGACGTGCTCTCACTGTTCCATTATTCAGATGTTTTCCACATCCTAAAAATAATTAAAATGCGTCTCAAGCGGGTCTCCTTCTGTACCATTGGTATTTTTCTGTTTATTTTATTCGCATGTGAGAAGTGAAAAACTTAAAAATAGGATCAAATTACTGAATTCTTATCCAGTTTTGCTTGTCAAAAATATGTATTTATGTACTTGGGTTTTAATAAATGTAAAGGAGCCCACCTACGTTTCTTCTTACTCTTTGTAGTCAGTCATAGTTATTTCATCAGAAGCTGAACTGTAGGACTGTGGATTGTTACTTAGGTGGCAATATGATTTGGTTCACAATTTAAGGTCTACGATTCACAGATCAAACCACTATTCTCACTATTTCTTAAAACTTTAGGTAAAATCAAACAGAAATCATTTTGCCTTCAATTAAAGACAAATGCAGTGAGGTCAACTCAGAGTTGTGGGCTTATTACTAAAGCAGAACTGGTCCCTATTCATTCTAATGGTCCATCTTATGAACATAATTCTAATATTCACACTGGAGAGACTATGTCTCTCAGCTGGCCTGGGAACGCCTTGGGGTCCCCCCAGAGGAGCTGGAGGAAGTGGCTGGGGAAAGGGAAGTTTGTGCATCTTTGCTGAGACTGCTGTCCCCGTGACCCAGTCCTGGATGAGCAGAAGAGGATGGATGGATGGATGGATGGATGGATGGATGGATGGATGGATGGATGGATGCATGGATGCATGGATGGATGGATGCATGGATGGATGGATGCATCCATCATACATAATGCATTCTGCCAATTTTTCCTTGTTTTTGGTAAAGGATAGCATCCACTTGCTAGCTCAAAGAAAACAGCTTCATTATGTAGAAATCATAGTAAAAATATAGTTTCATAGTTGTAGATAAATACTTTTATTTGTTATCACTGATACCAAAAAAATCTAAAAAGTGCTCTTGAATGTCTGAGCTCAGAAGAGGTGGGTTTCAAAAAGGGTGAGAGTAGCAATAAAATTCTCCTCACGGAGCAGCTGCAGAGCAGGTTGGTTGGTTGGTGCTGAGACAGAGATGAGGTGGAGTTCACTGAAAAGAAGCAACATCCATAAGTTAATTGCAGTCATTGCTTCCCAGTGTGTGCTGTGTTGCTCACAGTTTGTCTGTGTGTGTTTGTGTCTGCATGTGGTATCAACTTTGCCAGGAAGCTCAGGACTGTAAGGGCTGATTTGTCTGTGGTCTTCCACTGAGCTGTGTTGTTGTGTAAACGCTTCCTGTTCTGGTATTTTTTATTTGGGAGGGGGGCTCAGCCACAGATGGGGAAAAATACCGAACACACCATGTTTGGGTAAAGACACTCTAATGCTACATGCCTGAAAATTCTTGAAGTAGAACCCCTCAAACCCAGAGAGACCAAGGACGGATTTTGTGAACTGGGATCTGGGGGAGAAAAAATGAGCGTCAAACTACATTGTTCACTATCCACCTGGTAAAATCAGTAAAGTTAACAGTTCAAAAAATGTTTGCTACTGTAGAAAAATCATTGACTATTGTCTGAGTAAAGTGGTTTTGTCTGCCTGTGGTTTTTTTTGCGGCTCTGTGTGCAATCCATGGATTTCAGTCATTATACTTTAACTCTAATGACAAATGGACACTGCCCAAAATCTGTTGACTGCTTCTTGTACCAGACTCACATGTTGTTCTTTTGTTTTAGTGATCACATTATTTTACTTTATTAAGTCTTTATTCTTTCCGTTTGCTTTGTGATCCAGTTGGATTGCTAAGTCTTTCTGCAGGCAGTGTTCATGAGTTAGTCAGCAAATGAGTCTTGGAAAGACTGGTTGTGCATTAGCAGTACAAAGCAGAGTTCAATAGTGAGATGAATGACTCTGAGAACATTTTTAACTATGCCAGTAAATTGAAGCAAATTAAAACAGCCTCTAAAACGAAACATCGCTAACTAGGGAGCTATTTTTCAGACTTATTGATTTATCATCTTTCAAATGATAAATTCTGTTCAGTGATTAAACATCTGGACGCAGAATTACAAAGACTAGCCTGAAATATGCCTGGAGATTTCAAGCCTTTCTAATACAAGCCCTAGCACTTACTAATCGGTTAATTTACCCTCTTAACTTCATCTGTCCAATGGGAGATTTAAAAAAAAAAAAAAGAATTTGGAAGATAGTTAATTAAAAGCCTGTTGACTGCAAAGAGGAGAGTGTTTATGGGTCCCACCTAGACTTAGAACCAGCTGCTGTTTGTGAAGCAAACCAGGAGAATGTGATCACATGAGATCAAGAGAAAGAAGGTCTGTGGGGTGACACTCACAGGCAAAAACACTGATTAAATCTGTGGAAACCAAATGGTGAAGCTCTAACATAATCCTGTTAGGAAAAACAATACCACAACATGGCAGCAAGGCAGCATGAAAGCAAAAAGAAGGATGGAACGATTGACAGATATCTCTGCAAACCTGATGCAAGCAAAGCTTTTGCTCAAAGCCTTAGTCACATGCACTTGTACGGGGTTGACCCATATGGGTTCTACAAGTTTTTGGGTTGTCCAGGCACATGGAGGGGCGTAGACAGGAGCAGCTGATTCTAAAGGTGAGCACGGGTGTCTCTTTCAGTTTCCTTGAGGCTCAAAGGGCCACCACAAGAGTAATTGTTGAAAATGGAGCATACAGTTGTCGTGTGTGTGGTAAGTGTATCGTGAAGTATTTGAGGTTTGTGTTGCACACACTTATGTCGTGCGAAGGTTGCGGTCGTATGGTGCCCTTTATGCTACACCTGTAAGCACCTCTCACATGAACAGCATTTGTGGCTCCTTGCATCGTCCATGGATTTGGGGGAGTTGTAAAATAAAAAAGCCTGTATGACATGCTTACGTCTCACCTATTTCATCCTAACTTACCCTTATGTGTTGAAGGTGTGTTAGCTACATTCTGTCACTCGCACTATGCCCTTAGGAAAGAATCTGCGCTAACATTTTGGGTCTATGGGCTCACTGATTCATCTTCAACCTTTTCATTCAGAGTCGGCGTAGGGGAAGTGAAGAGCGAAGCTCTGCTTGCTGTGCCTCCACATAAAAACACCTGCTGCGAGCTCCCAGTCGGGAAACACAGCTATGCCTACCAAGGATCACTTTCAAAGATCCCGTGCAGAATGATGGTGGTACTCACCTACTCACCTGATGAGTCAAGCAGGCGCCTGCTCCCAGCACACAAAACACCAAAAACAAAAAGCTGAACTTAGCTCATAAAACCGGCGCGTCCCTCAATGCACAAAAACCAAAATAAGCAAGAAGTCATTCAAACGTGCGGCAACCCAAAACAGAAAAGCACAAAGCCCGCATAAACAAAAGCCCATGAGCACACAAAACAGTACACCAAGAAAATGTCATGGATGAGCTTTAAATTCATTACAGTTCGCTCTAAACCATAACGGGGAAGAAAGGAGACGTAGTCGACTAACCACTCACAAACTATTTCGTCGGTGTAACACATAATAAACAACAAAATAACATAAAACATGAGGGTGTGGTGTTGTAATTCTAATGACTGGGATTGCAAGTGTATGTGTGTGGATGGAGTTTAAAGCAAACTAACAGGGCCAAACTGATGAGTGCATGCATGGGAGGGAATGAGGACCCTGGTGACGCCAAGCAGTGGTGTAGCAAAGACCTGGACACAGCAGAAAGACCAGAGGGAGAGCAAACCCAAACAGCTCCTATGGCGGTTCTTTTATTTTTCTCATCTGATTTCCAAATACCTGCTCCTGTGCAAGAGGAGGAGCAAAAGGGCAGGCACCAGGAGCACACCTACACGGCTCAATGTCATAACACGTTCCCCATACAAGTTTGCCCATTTTATGCCAGCAGACAGGCCATATCTAGCTCTAAGGGCAGTGAGGATGGCTTAAGTGTGCAATGGCCATTCAGACATCAGCCCTGAATGTTTACAAAAATAGACAAAGCCAAGTTGAAATGTTGAGGGTGGTTGTGCTGACACATATGGATAAAGTACACTTTGTTTGTAGTCCTTGTGAGATGTTCAGACCAGCACATGGCAAAGTCACTTGCCTCTCAAACTAATGAACCCTGACAGTCTGTAGGATGGACGCACTTACACCCACCATGACAGTCTGCCAGCAAGATGTGATTTTAATGACCAGGACAAGCGATATTGACAACAGCACAGCCAACAGTTCAGGATAACCGGCAAAACTCTGACAGTCTATGTGGAAGTTGAAGGAGAAAAAAAAAGTTAGGAAACAAAAAAAAACCCTTTTTTTATTTTAATTACATTTAATTTATTTATTCTTTTTTTATTTAGTCAAAGATGGTGATAGAGGTGTCCTGATCTCATCACAAAATTTCTGACTTGATCGGAATCGAATGTTGCATCCCAATCAGGGATCTGACTTCTAACAAAATTTATCATGTTGGTGGGGAGCGGGCAGAAGTCAAGCTTATTCAAGCCCACCCCTTTTACTTTACCTGCCGGTTTTACAACACAATCTCTTAATTTATCCGTGTCAAAATATCTTTATTAACATAAAAAAGACAAAAATAATGATAAAAGAATTAACATTTTTGTAATCACAACCATTCTTAACATTCTTGTACACCTCACACTTTCACATGTCAATCACATACATTGATTGCCCTTAAATTCCATTCACCATACTGTGATTAACCATTTTTTGGTAAAGTTCTTTGAAGATATGAATGTTTTAAAATTGTTTGTATTCATTACCCAGACTGTTCAATAATTTTAGCCCTGACACATACACACAAGAACTTTTTCTAATAGCTCTTATTAATGGTCATTTAAAAGTTCTACCGCTCCTCAACTGTAAATAGTTTTTGTATTGTTGCTGAAACAGAACAGTCTCATTAAAAGTCATACAAATGTAAGTTCTGTCAAATCAGCATGAAAAAAGGTCAAAATCAGCTCTTAGAGAGTTTTTAGTTTTCATTTTTTACCAACTGTCATGTTGACAGAGGCAGGAATTGATTGAGATCTCAGCCCGACTCTTCCAAAATGAGTCTGAAATCTTTGAACACAAGTACTACTTTCAAACACACCTGTATTTACTCGCTAATGTTCTGACACTTTGGTCTAAGCGGAACTTCAAAAATATTTTCTCTTCATTTTTTGTTGTTTTCATTTAAAGCAAATAAGGCAGCTAATAAAAAAAAAAAGAAACAAGCCAAGGCTCCGGAGACTACTGCAGTTATTTATATCTCCAACAAGGCGCTCCATCCGCGCATATATTAACCCAGCCGACTTCTTACAATGGAATCCTAAATATGAAACCAGGGTTTTGCCTTTTTTTCCCCCCTCATATTTTTCTTGTTGCATAGCAACACTGAAAAGAATCCCATTACTTATGTCCAATCAAAGGACTCTTACAAAACCTAAAATGAAGAAAAGATGGAATTTGAAAAATGGGTCGAGCGGTTCTGATTTGTTGACACTAAGTATGTTCTCCCATCACAGTTGCCATTGAACTCACCAGCTGGATTAAGAGAACCACTGCTCAGTTTATTTTTAGCTTTGCACAGATCAGAACAAAGTGGATGTTCTATTTTTATCATATGCAAAACATGACAAGAAAAAAGGCATTATGTCCTGAAAAACGTAACATTCCAGAGTTCTCATTTAGAAGTTCATGTGGTTTAATGTCATCTCTGTTGTCTTTTCAGGTATAAAACAGATTTTCTGTGAGGAAAATTGAGTTAGTGTTCCTACAGGATTGAATGCATCCATAGATTTGGTGTTTCTGTAATGATGCTGCTCAGTAGACATTGCTCAAAGAAACTTTCACTTTAAAAATATCACAGAAGACCTTGCATTTTTGGGTCTGCATGTTTTGCACACAAACTGTGCAACTCCAGCTTTATGGAGCAATTTAAATACCCACAGAAAATGCCCTTTTCCCCCTTCCATAAAAATGTCCTTTAAAGACAGCTAAAAGCAAAACATTAAAACTACTTGAAGCTGTATACTTTTGCTCCTTGAATTCTAGTGTTGAACCTACATGACTCTGTTCTCTTCTGTGTTGAAGTCTTACTCTAAAAAGGGGCCAAGATGTTCTCATCTTTTTAAGACATTTCTTGACACTTCCTCACAAAAATCTTTTTTGATTTTTACTCTCATGGACGCTTTTTTTCTTTGTTTTTCTTTTCCACTTCCATTTTCTCTGTTGTGCAGGTTGTTTACCTTGTTTGTCTCTGTTTTCTGTCTCTGTCATGTACAGGTTCCAGCAGTTGGTACTCTCTGCTCCGCCAACTAGAACTCCATGGCGACCAGTTTGGAACTTTGAGCCATTGCTCTGTAAGTTCACTTCTGTCTTGTATTTGTTCATATGTTTGCATGTATAGGTCTTAATTTCCTTTTATAGATTTTATCTTTTGATTTTATGAATACATCAGATATGTCTTAGTTTAGTTTGTACACAGCTGTTTTTGCTTCTCTATAACTTACAATTTGGTTGCTTGCCCACTAGTGTAGGTTAACCTTTTTTAATCCCGGAGCTTTAACTCCAGTGTTTGCATTCTTTCAACTGCCATAGCTCTTCTAATGTTTACACAAGTAGAGTGATTCCAGTGAATTCTGAAGAGGAGCTGACATGAAACCCTGCCTTGCTCTGCGTCATAATCCACTGTTTCACGTCAATCGCATAAACAGTCGAAGAGATGCATCAAAGAGCATGTGTCATTTTAAGTGTTGTTGGTGACATTACCAATGGTAAAGAGTTAGTTTGCATGGCTTCATTTTTGTCTGGTTTGCGATTACGCATGCTTCTCAGTGCATCAAACCAAAGACTAAAGTGGACAAAACTGCCTGGCAAAATCTCGTGACAAATCCTACAACTTCCCACTGATATGCATTTAGAACTACACGTTTCTCCTCCATCTATTCAACCAATTGTTTTATACCTCCATCATATATGATAATTCCTTTGTTGGTTCAATATTTCAGTCTCTGTTTCAGTCTAAAAAGGTTCCCACTCCACAGTACAAAATAAAAGACCCTGGAACAGCATTTCTGTGAACTCAAGTTGGTTCCAGAGGTGTGTCAAAGAAAGAAACTTTTTTTTTAATGTCGTCCAAAAGACAAAAACGTACCAGCAGTCTAAAAACATCCTTATTGTATGACATAGATACTGGATTTAAAGACTTTCAAAACCAATGGACTATATAAGCTCACAGGCTAAAGGCTGTCCTCACCCGCAGTAAGCATATCAAATCGCACATTTTTCAACCCCTTTTCCTAATGACATGCTGAAGGCTTGATTAGATGTGCATCAACTGAAACTGAATGGGGCTGCAGGAGGCACAAGAAAAATAAGTACTTGTTCAGGCTAATGTAAAGCAAGTGTTCTTGAGAGAGGTTCTTGCTTTCAAAGCTTTTTACCGACAGGGATCTTCATCATTTAATGATGGCTGCTTCGCTCCATGATCCATTCATTTCTGGTTTTGTTAATTTTTCACTCTCTGCTGAAGAACAGGACTAGTTTATATTCTAAAACATTCTAAAAGAAAAACTGCTCAAAATCTACCCAAAGTAATTTTTTTCCAAAAAATAAACAGATGGAAAATGCTAGCTCTAATACCAGCAGTTCATGTCTCTTTGACAGTGAAGTATTTGCTGTAAATTCTATGTGATTCTTTCTTTATACAGTATAAAAGTGTGAACTCACCCACTCACACCCCAACCTAGGTTTACTGGTGCAACAGATAATGTTAGCAATATTTGAGCTATCCAGCTGTACAGTTTTGAGCCAGATGCCAGCTCAGAAGAAGAAAATAAAGACGCACATGGATCTTCACCCATCCTATTATCAAATATATTAGAAAAAATTAAGGTCAGCATACATCATAACAAGCTACAATGGCGGCACCTTCTAAAAATAAAAGCTACCTTCAAATGTACTCCTCTCCAAAATAAAAGCGCACTTAGGTGCACCTAAAAACTCTTAAGTCTAGTTCTTTCCTTACAAGGATGTAAGTAGTGACTTCAAATACAATCTATATGTGAGATAAGTGTCCTTGTAAACTTAAGTTCTGGTCTGATACAAAAACAGTCATTTTCTGACCTTGAATTGCAGACAAACATCTACAAAATCACTTGGTTTTCACTGCTGTGGAATGAATGGATAAAAAGCTTTAAAACGTTTCTTCTTTACTCTGTCTTTTCACAACATAACACAGTCAGATACATAGAATCACTTGCACTTTGCTGTGAGTCTCACACAGTGATTAACTGGAACCAGGATGTTGATTCTTGGGGAATCTAAATAATTTATTTTGGTCTCTTGATAGACTCCCTCCCTTTCCTCCATCTTTCGTTTCACTCAGCATAACAGACAAAGTCTGTGCTGATGTCATCTGTTGGTTTGCTGTGAACCCATCTGAAGCTATGTTTCTTGTTTTGGTTCCTGGTTGTGGCAAAAATGACCAAACTCAAGTCTTCAGGGGAAAAAACATCCCAAACAGGAAAGAGAAAATGGCTCTGATAATTGGAAGGATACGCCCAGGAGAGCTGAGGGTTGCAAAAGGGGTACATTCCATTTGTAGGAAAAATTTTAATTGCATTATTTGTTCGAAAAGTTTAAATAAAGAAGTTCTTACAATTCCTGCAAAGTAATACAATAAGTGTGCAAGTCTCATTCTTTTGTTATCTTAATATTCTGGCAATTAATTTTGAACTTTACACTTCAGAAAAAGAAATATAGCACTATGACGTAAATATTCGCTTTTTACAACAAAACATCAAGCATAAGAATCAGGACGTTCCCTCTTGCTGATCAAAATGCAAGAAAAAGAAAACCGATATAAAAGCAGGATAGAAACAGGATTTGCTCTATTACTAAAAAGAGGACCTCTGCAAAATGCTAGATCTGTTTTTCCAGCACATCATAAATTATAGACAGAATGAGGCAAGAAACTGCTAAGAAACAAAAAAAATAACAATAGAACAATTTAATTTATTTGAAGGAAATATATGTTTTAAATTATAGCTTGCTATTTGCATCTAAAAGCACACTTTACATAGCAAGTTGGCATAAAGGTCCGCAAACTCTCCCATAGAAATGGTAAATGGCGTATAATTTTATAGCGCTTTTCTATCTCCTTAGAAGGATCAACGTGCTTTGCAGTCACATTCCCATCCACCCATAAACACACACATTCACATACTGGCGCCAACTTATAACCACCAGAGGCAAGGTGGGGTTCAGATTCTTGCCAAAGGACACTGCGGCACATCAACGGGCAAGGCGGGAACTGAACCTGCAATCTTCTGATCAGAGGTAGACAGCCCCTCTGTGCCACAGCCTTCCCAATTTTCCCTAAAAAAGCTATCTATTTTTTTTTTTGGCAGGAGGGGTCATGTTTGAGATTATTGGGACTGAATATATGGGAGGCTGATGGCAGCCGCCTCCAGACCAAAACGCTGAAGCAAAAGCTTGTCCCACTTTCTTCAAACAACAAAAGTCTGTTTCTGCTGCGGCTCGCCGCTGTAGGAGAAAATAGAAAGAGTGGAACAGAGTTGATAACACTTCCCAATTACTGCCAATGAAAAGAGACTGAGCTTCTGTTGGTGTGCGGGGGGGATTCGTCTCCCTTTCGCACTGTGAGATTGGAGATTGTGAAGCTGATGGGGCGACAGGCTTATTTCACTAATGATTTAACTGTATCTTTGTTCTAATGCCCGCCAACTAGCTGTTCTGAGCTAAAGTTCTAACTTTGGTTTGAAAGCCATTCACAGCAACCTTTTCAATGTTATTGTTAATGTTATTCCCAAACGGGGCAGGCTTTGGTGGACACATTTCAACATTTCAAAAAGACAAAGCCTCAATGAATGAAAGTGTTCTTTCTATGCAGTTTCATCATGGATGAATCATTTCTACAGCTTGTCAGACAAAGAGTAACTGAAAAACCCACTTTCAAGAAAATTGTGTTTTTAACATGTTCTTGTGGCATTTTTCTGATGATCTAGGATATATAATAAGAAAATTAACCTTAAATTGCTTTTCTCAGTATTTATTTATTCAAATAGTTTTTAATCAGGAGCAAACAAAAAATGCAGTTTTAAAAAAGATGGTATTTGTTTTCATTTTAATTTCATTTGATTTATTTATTGAGCACCATCCACCACCAGCCAAGGAAGCCCAAAGTGCTGTACACAGGGAAAACATAGATTTAACATTATGTAATAAAAAAAACTAAGAGAATAAAAGCATTAAAAGAATAAAAAACAATGTTAATCAATGTAAACATTTGTATCATAGATCATATCATACTGTACATGACCACTCAGTGGAAACAAGGCTTTGGTTATAGATGACAAGAATGGGGGGCAGGGTTGCTCCAAGCCAATGGTCCCGCCCACAACTCAAAAGTGAATTTCTAACGTATTGCTGCAGAAACTATGTCCTAGGACATTTTTTTTTTAATTTTATTTTGGTTATAAACGGCATAATCATAATTAAAAGACCACTGAGAACGCTTTTAAATATTAATGAAAGCATGATCAGAGTGGGACTGATTGTAAACTTATTAATCAGTATTAATAAATAATTCAATAGTTTAGCACTGATGCCTTGGCCCTGGTTAATGCATCAAATCCAAAAGGTTACTCTTGAAAAAACTGGTTTGGATATTGGTTGATAGAAAATGAGGTAAATGGGAAGTCTCAGTGACATGGAGAAAGCCACTGCTTCTTACAGTACTGTCAAAATAACTCCTAACATAGTTTTACCCAATGGCTTTAGAAAACAAGTCTTACACTGTTTATACCAACAACAAAAAAATCAAAATGTTGAAAATCTGCTTTCCTATCATCTCCTTTCTGGATTTAAAAAAATAACATTTTAAACCCCTCCTGCAAAGCCTTCACTTTACCAAACTGGAATGTATCAGTTGGACACAGTTTGTGTTCCAGTTGTGTGTTCTGAGACTGAAACCCACATCTTTAAATTGAACTCATTTTACGTGTGCAGAGCTGTATGGGTGCAACATCTTCCCTCAAACATACTTCCAGAGACATGTATTATCCAGTTAGTTCCAGTTAGTGTTTTTTATTTTTCCTTTATATTTTAGGATAGCTGTTAGTCTGTTGCTCTCCCTGTGTGTTCCATTTGTGTATTTTGTGCACTCCTACACATCTGGTCATGTCTGCTTGGCCACATTGCTGGTGTTTTTCTGGAAGCCGGCGGGTTTGTGTCTCCAGGGACCTGCGCTGGCTCTTTCCCAGGCCTGGCTGCAGCCACTCTCCCACAGCCTGCACAATCCCCCAAACTGTACAGGAATGCAGCCACTGCACCCTTTCCTTTTGCTCTGCCTACGTCTTTCTTTGGGATTTTGTTTTTGCCTCTCAAATCTGCTGCTTTATGATCCATTCAGTTGTGGTGCTTCAGTATTTTCAGCTTCACCTCAAGGAGAAACAAATTAAATTATATGCAATTATGTTACATTAAAAAACAGTTAAACCCTCTCTGTTTTCATAATAGATATTAAAAAATTTGTATTTTGCCTTTAGACTTCACTGGTCTCATTAACAGATTTAATCTGGAGTGTTTTTTCTTTGTATGCCAGAGCAATGTTATGAGTGTTTATTATCTGCTACCCTGCCTGTAAATGGAAACAAATTATTCATCGGAAACCAGACTGCAGTAACTGTCTGTAACAGTGACTGATCCACAGGACCTACCCACTGCCTATCCTGTGACTTGTAAAAATGGGTCAGGTTTTGGTTTAGGATGAGGAACTTGTACTTGACTTTTCTGCATGGAGGAATTTAAGACTTTTTCTCAAGAGACTCAAAACTTTACTCAGACTTGAGGTTTAAAACTCGTGGCATTTTTTTTTTCTTCTTATGGTAAAGGGATGTCAGTGCAGACATTGTAAAAAATGTAAATGAGCTGTAAGACTGAACTGCGACTTTGACTTGTGCTGAAAAACCTGAAATATTAGTTAAGTTTGCAAAAAAAGTCTGTCTCTTTTAAATTTAAAGCTCATTTTAATAAAGATTTAGGGATTACAAGCTTTGGGCTGACATCCCTAATGAGAACATTTAAGATGCACTGGAGAAGATTGTTTTCCTCTTTCACCATCATCTCAAGAGCATATCTGTGAGGACTCCTATTCACCTTAGATGGTTTCAAAGCAGGGAAGAAAAAAAAAGGTCAGCTGAACTTGGTTTGAAGTTGAAGATGTTTGGCCTCTACAGTAACTATAGTAAGTCCAGATGAGCCTTTTAACCATTTAACACCAGAACCGATGCTGGCGACAGCTAGAAACCACGTGGTCTTTGAACTGCTGTAACTCTTTAACCATTTACGCAATTAAGGTAAATTCCATTGGATGCCAAGAAAAGAAGTGTTTCTCGTTGTCAGATATGCTTTACTCTGCTTTAGAATCAGTTGGTTTATTGAATGCCTATGTGCAATTTTTTTCCCGATATATGTGAATATTTTTGCGCATTTGTGATATTTGCAAAGATTGCATAAACACTAAACTATACTATACTATACACTACTAAACTCTTGCATATCAATGCAAAGCTGCTTTTTCTGCTTTAGAATCAGTTGATTTACCTTGATTGGTTGCATAATAATTTATTTAAAGATATACATCAATATTTGCTTATTAGTGGTATTTGCAATTGACTGCATAAACACTTCACTACTATAAAGTGTTTCATATCATCATCAAAGCTGCTTTTCTCTGTGTCAGAATCAGTAAGTTTATGTTGATTGCTGTAAAGGTGCTTACACACCAAACGCAACTGGCGTGGCAGAAATAGAGTTTTAATCTTAAATGACCTTTTATATGTCCTCCTCCATGAGAAAATGCTACAAGATGTTGAAAAAAACAAAAAACACAATTGTCATTGAAGTGGGTCTTTAAAGAGTTACATGCTTTTTCTGGAACTTTCAGGGGCTTAATACAAGTAATTCTGTTGCTGAATGATAGTTAATGTAGTGACCAGCTCCGAGTAAGAGTGCCTTCCCCAAATTCAGAGGTGGTAGGTTTGAGTTTATGTTTAGGTCACACCAATTACTCTAGACATGGACCTAGTGTGTCTCTGCTAGAAACTCATCATCAAGGGTTGGTCCCCAACCTTTAGATGTGACTGCAGCAGTCAAATGCTGAAAACGAAGCTTCACTGATTGGAAAATAAATCTAACTTATTTACATTTCATTACTTTATTGGAACAATGTCCACAACAAAAAAATGCAGCTAAAGGTGATGTTAAAACAAGTATGTGTCTTTAAATACAGTTTAAAAACTCTCTTAGAAATAGCCCCACTCGTTATTTAAAGTACACATAAAGCATTGGTCCAAAAACATCCAAAAACATGATTCATAGGTTAATTGGTTACTCTAAATTGTCCCTAGGTGTGGATGTGAGCGTGTGTGGGTGTGTGACTGCTTTTTGCTGATTGCCTTTTTGTAGAGAGAGTACTAGATTTTAAATGTCTAACCAAAATCTGGAGTTTGAATGCCCTAATTATAAATGTGTCAGCCTTTTTTTAAATGTTCTTTCTTAAACTATATATTATTAGTTTGGCAAACAGAAAATCAGCTGATCCTTTAGTGTTTCTTGGATTTACAGATCTTTCATGTGATGAAAATTCTGTAAAAGATGACTTCCAGTCCTCAGGCAGACAGAATTTAAAAACCTCAGTGAGTCATGGCGGCTGGTAGCAACAGAAGTTTGACCAGGGCAACCATAGTGTTTCAATAGGAATGTCACTTAATGGATCTTATTAGCTTTTTAACACCATAACTCTTCAATCGTTGACGCAATTAATGTTGTTCTTGCTCATCTTTAAGCATATTTTACCCTTCCTCATACAGCCCTGTATTTTATCCCAGCTTGGGACCGACACAGGGAGACCCAGACTTGGGTCTTCTTGTGGCTACATAGTTAGACAGTAGCATGAAGGGTCTTGCCTAAGGGTCCACACTGGATTAGGCTCATGTAATTCCAACTGATTCTGAAGCAGAGAAAAGCAGCTTTGTGTCAAAATGCAACATTTTACAATACTAAAGTTTTGCCCCAATTAACATATTTCCAACACATTCTGACAATGAGAAAAGCTGCTTTGCACCAATAGACAACACTTGACAATGCTGACGTGTTTTTGTAATTAACGCAAAAAAGCAGCTTTGTGACGATATGCAAAACTTTCCAGCTTCAGAATCTGTTGGAGTTGCAGAAGTTGCTTAAATGGTCGAAGAGTTACAGGAGTTCAAAGAGCTTCAGTATTGAAGGGTTATTCTCGCAAGGGGATTTATAGCTGGTGGAGCTCGTACTGAAATAATTGACATAATCACTTCAAAAACTTTTATTTCTGGAGGATCGAAATAAAAGCAGTAGTACAAGTGAAATCTAAGAAAATATCTGCTTGAGAAAAAAACTTGAAAACACTGTATTAGCATATTCTGTTCTACTTTCAACAAGTCTAATGATCAGTGTTGTAAAATAGAAGCACAATTACATCAATAGTATTGACTGAATTAGCCTATGTTTTTTTACATTGAGTTCTCCTCATGTCAGAATTTGCAGCGAGTTTTCCATTGTTTATCTGCTCTGCGTTAGTATCTGTTATCAAACAACTCTGCATCCAAATTTCAAGGAAATGTTTTTAAGCTATATTTAAAATATGGGCGGCTGTGGTGTCGAGGTAGAGCCGTCAACTCTTGATCGGAGGATTGCCGGTCTCACCTCATCCACCCACGTGTCTAAGTGTCCTTGTTCAAGCCTCTGAACCCACATTTCTCTTGTGGTTGTAGGTTGGCACCAGGGTTCGGCAGCGAAGCCACCTTGATTGTGTGAATGTGTTTGTGTGTGTGCATGGGTGAATGGGACTGTGACTATAAAGTGCTTTGGGCCTTGAAGCAAGGTAGAAAGACGCTATATAAGTATACACCATTTCCTATTATAATTGGATTAATTGTGTTTTTTGCAGCAGAATGTTTAGCTAAGCACAGGTCTGTTTGAAATGTAAAGGCATCTCTGTGCTTGTAAAAGGATCCAGGTTTTGAGTAGCCTCTATGATCTCCTTACTGGATCTGTTTACATAAATAACTTCTTTGTTTCTTTGAAAGTAAAAACCTGAAAGTTGATAGTGTTTAAAAGGAAGGGATTTTCTCTATCTTGCACACCAACCCTTGTAGTTTTTCCAGAGTCAACCACAACCTGTTTGTTGCCTTTTTTGGTCAAGTTGTAAAAATACTTTTTATATATTTTCACATTCTCCTGCATCAAATGTTCCCACCACTTAAATTTTCTTGCCATACCTTATTGAGTCATCCCACCTCCTTCTCAGCCACAGTTTCGTCCACATATTTTTCCTCTACAGTCAGGATCAGCTTTAAGCAGGTGGGAGATGATGTGGAGAAGAGCACAGCAAGATGGCGCTTCACTTTCACTCAAACGTAAAAGAAGCTGAACACACCTTGACATCTTTAAAGTTTGTCCTAGACAGCTACCATAATGTTTTATCTCCTTCAGGGTCAGTACTTCCCCAGCTTGTCAGTCCACTGAACTAGAGCTGATGGGACACAGACAGACAATAAGAGCCTCGGGTAGAGGGTGAATAAAGGAGAAAAACGTTCAGTTTGAGAGTGAAATAGCCCGCTTAATAAACTGTCGCTCTAATGCAACACTGTCTTATTATTTTTAAGTTGATTTGTCTATTACATTTTTTTTAAATAGAGATAAAAGAGAGAAATTTCCCAGTGATATACAAAGCAATGTGCAGTATTATGCCATGAGTGTGGAGGAATTTGACTTTTTTCTTTTTTTTAAATGTTGCTGCAATTCATTACTCTATTATTTCTTTTATTCTTGGCACAGACTTTCCACAATCAACATTGAATCTGCACTAATACATGACTATTCCAAGATCTTATTATATTTTATTTTGTGCATGTACAATATTATTTTCCTGTCATAAAACCCAATTTTAACCAAGCCTCAGTTGTCAAAAAGTGATAATATTGGTCAAACCAAATGCAATGACAATAGTGCAATAATAGTACAATGACATAGAAACAGTATACTTGAATGCAGAGCAAACTTATAAATACCAATAAATACAATAACACCAGTGGAAAATCAAACTCTGGTAACATCCTCTGCCTAATAATGTTATGGATATTATGCAAACAGGCTCAGTGTGTGCGGGAATCACCTGTTGCAATGAATCCATATTGTAAGTAGGACTCCTAGTAGTCTTCGGTGTTTTTTTTTTTTTTTTTTTTGTCTTGAAGTTGTACACTTTTCTTCACTCTAGGAAACGTTCCACACGCCATCAGACTACTTTTAGCGCTCAGGTGACCAAAATGTAACCGAGAGAATCCTGTCAACTTCAAAATCAAAAGATTTTTCAGAATAAAAGATTGTTCAAACATAGTCCTTTTGCTCCGCTGACCAAACTTTACAGCTCAAGTGATCAAAAGTGTAGCTCATAGAATCGGTTTATTTTTCAAAATAAAAGATTGTTGAGACTAAAAGGAAAAAGGGTATAATTCCTTACTTCCTCTGCGGCCTGGTCCCATTGATCAACGGACTGGTCCGCAAACTGGTGGTTGGGGACCACTGCTCTACTTATTACTGATGTTTAATGTGTAAGTTTCCCGGGAGTAGTTTCAGTAAATAAAGCCATGACCCACCACTTACTGTTATCAGGTTATTTTTAACCCTGTACAATTCTGGGTCCAATTTGGCTAGACCTATGGGACTTGTGACTTGGTGGTATTTGGCACCAAGCAGCAGGTGTTGCATAAAATTTCTCTCACCTGGCACAAAACCAGATAGTGTTGGAGGCAATCGGCTCATGCAGATGGTCACAGATCGAGATCCAACAATGAATCTCGAATGAGCAGCTACTTCTGCACCAGCCAGTGCAACCACAGAGACCAAAGATAAAACCAAAATCCCTAATCCATCCTTTCCGATCTTATTTTATTCTCTATTCTTTTCATGCTTTTTTAGTTTGTAAGGTATTTTTCTTTTGTGTGAATTCATTGTTAATTATTGATTTTTTTTCAGACAGAAGACCACAAGAAGAGCCCATTTTTAGGTTTTGTGGGCATATAGGTTAAAACCATCTAAGTCTCCCTACACTGAAAACTGTTCAAACACAGTCAAAATTTTCACATTAAACTATTATAAGATTCCTGAAAGTTTTTCAAAGAATTTTCTGCTTTGGACTGTTTTAAGAACTGCTTAAAACAGTTCTGAATTTGTATTTGCCTTAGAGCTACCACTTAAAGGCAAAGTTTATATGATTTTTAGAATATATCTCTGCCATATATAGCATTCATATTTTATTTAAAATTCAGCAATAGTATTTGTTTCTAATTAGGTTCTGAGGACTGTCGAGGGTGGGTGGGGTGCTCCTTCCCCAGTTGAACGAGTTTAAACATCCTGGGCTCTGTTCACCAGTGAGGGAAGATCGGGGGATGAGATTGACAGGTGAATTGTTGCGGTGTCCACCGTTATGTAGTTGTACCGGTCCGTTGTGGTGAAGAGAGAGCTAAGCCGAAAAAGGAACGCTCTTAATTTACAGGTTGATCTTCTTATACTGACCTATGGTTGTGAGCTCTCATGACCGAAAGAACGAGGTCTCAAATACAAGCAGCCAAAATGAGCTTCAAACACCTTTAAACACCTTTAGCTCTGGTGTTGTCATTCTTTTGACTGCCGTAACTCATCCGTTTACACAATTGATGTAATTCCAGCAGATTCTGAGGCAGAGAAAAGCGGTTTTGAGTCATTATGCAGCCCTTTTACATTAGTCATGTGATGCATATTTGTACAAAGCCAACATGAAAAGTTTCCTGTCTCATTGTAAGTACTGGCAGAATCACATCGATCATGTAAACAGTTGAAGAGTTACAATAAGTCAAAGAGCGTTTTAACTGGCAACATGTCCAGTGTTAAAGGGTTAAGTCAACTAATTTTCTTGCTTTGTGTTGTCCATCATACTTTGTCTTTATATCAGAAGATGACAAAGCAAGATTTCAGACATTGGGGTTTCCCTGCTTTAGCCAATGATGACTTGGGCTGTTTGTGTTGTTGTCCATGCTTTGGAAGTCTGCCACCAAGAAAAGGTGCCTTGTGTCACAACGCTGACCTGTTAAAATAACATATAAATTACAGGCAGCGTTTCCTGCTGGGACATAGCTGAACCGATGGCACAGGATAAATCTTTCACTCTCAGCTGTGTGGTCAGCAAAGGGTCATTTAGAAGTTCCTGTTTCATTGTGCCTTACACTGGGTGGAGTGTTTTTACTGTAACCTCTGACTGTACAGGATCTGACGTACCTGACTCAAAAGTCTATGTCAATATCACACCTAACAGTGAGTCAGACTTCAACAATGACCTAATCATTTAATTCTCTAAAATCCACTATTATAACACATCTTCTTGCAGAAGACAATAATATTGTCCAGGCAGTCATGTTATTAAGCAAGTGGACTTGAATTATATGTATTTAAAATGTGTGTCCACTCTTCCTAATAGCATTTCAAGAAAGAAGATTTTAATTAAAAATGCCATGACTCAGCTTCAAGCCAACGTTACTTGGACGAAAAATAAACTTTTTTGATGCTATAAAACAAAAAAAAATTAAATTGCCCATTGCTGACTAAAATCTAACCTTAATAATTTTTTGTTGAAGGGTTTCCATTTTCTTCCAATGTTTTATAAATAAAATCTATTCTTTTAAGCGGCCTGTATAATTCTATTGTTAAGCTTTTTAGAGTAAACTATATCCATATGTAAAATAATAATATATTACCTTTGGCATACAAAGAACTAATTATTTATGAAAAATTAGTTATTTTTGTAAGCTCTTTTCCTTCTCTGAAACAACACAACTCGATCTCTGAGGCACCATCTTTCCCTCCTTGTGGGTGCCCGTTTCTTGACGTCATCTTAAATCCAGCCTCTGCAGCGTGCATGCGTTTCGCCCACGAAAACAAACAACATCCAAACTTTTGCAAAGATGGATGTGTATATCGAGCATTTAAATTGGAAATTATCACAGCTAGTTCCAAGGAAAAAGTGGGTGTGTGTGTTAGCCTAAAGGCAGTGTCAGCAGCGCAGACCCTTCCTGAAAGGGGCTGTTCTCACTTGTCTTTGTCGCATTGTGAGGACCCACTCGTTTCTGTTGATTGGGAGGGGCCGATGCTGAGAGCACAGATTTTAAGAGGAATACTGACATGCACAAATGGATCAAAATAATTTTGCATGATATAGGCCTTTTAAATAAACGTTTCTGGCTAATTTTCCTGCTTTTTGATTGTATTTATAAGCCATTATTAGATGACCACAAGACATATGTTTCGGAATTGAATTTGCTGAACTAAGCAGATAATAATTAATTGGACCCCTTTTAACTATTTGTTGTCAGCTAAGAAAATTAAGAATAGACTTCTTTTGCTTTATGTTTTGTAAATTGTTATTCCTCATACTAATTATTGAGACTAGAAGAAAATTACCGCTGCTTTTCTCACTCTATTTTAGAGTTTGTTTACTTAACCAGACCATCAGTGCAAACTCACTTGTTTTGATAGGGACCTGTTAAGCCAAATAAAAAGTAACTAAACAAAAAATTGACTTCATATTAAATTTTTTACTTGCTTCTTTATTTCATAATTAAAGTACTTTCAGTGTTTTATGTTTCATTTTTAACCCTATGCTTATGTTCTGTGTGCTTTAGGGCTGTTTAGAGTTGCTATGTGCTATTGATGTTTGAGGCAAGCACATGACATAAAATACACTCATGTTTGCAATACTACCACTTTAAAACATTTTTTTTAATAATGAAGTTAATACAGATCCAGTGGGGGTTTTAGTGATGCTGCATGTACTGACACTTGTTCAAGAGAATAAAAAAATGAAATGAAGCTGAATCAGTGTTACCTATTCTTTTTTGCCATAAACTAAATGTTTGTTCAAAAATGATGCTGGTGATGCTTGAATTACTTTCATTTCATGGTACCATCCTTATGTACTATCATACAAGACATATCTGTAACACGAGATGTTATTTTAACACTCTTTCACTAGCCTAAACAGCTTTAATTAACCCTTCTTCTTCTTCATTTGCAAAAAACCAGAAGCCTATTATTGTTTTAAAAGATGGATGAGTGCTCCACTGGCTGATTACCTTTAAACTGGGGGAGTTTGCCACCTAATGGTGACTTTGCAACATTGCTTTTTGAAGTCATTTTCTCTTTCTCATACTGGTTTGGTTTTTCTGCCATACTTTGCTTCCCAACATAACACATTTATCTTGATTTTATTACAACTGTATCAGTACAGAAGGATGTATTCTATGAAGTTAGATTTGTTGCAAAAGTTTTGTGCATCTAAAAATATATATACTTGTAGAAAAAAATTGTCTGAAGGAAAAACGCTTTATGCGTAAGACACATTACAGACAACTATTTTTCCACTAGTAAAACACATTTCAAACACACACAAATCTATTTTTACAGTCACAAAACTTTTCTTACAGACATTTTTTACAAGTACAAAACATATATACAGAAGGACAAAACTTTTGCAACAAATCTAATGTTCTACAAATTAACCAATCAGAAGCCTTATACTGTCAGCCAATCCACGTCCAACTTTTAAGGTGGGAAGGATATATAATGCAAAAGAATTGACACAAATTTGCTTTATTTATCTATCTTACCTTAAAAACCCTAAAGTTAGCGTCCGTTTGTTAGCATCCACTATAACGATGAAGGGAAAATCTTCATCCGCCTCAAGTATTTTACAGAGAATGAAGAGTCAATCAAAGAAAGTTGTTAGGATGTTGTATGTTAGGATTTTTTAAACAAAACATCAAGGCATACAAACGTTCAAAACAGCATCTCAAACAAACAAAAGGTTATGTTAAGAAATGTTTTGTTTTTGGTCTCCTAGCATAATTATCTTGAATCTAATCGGCAGGTCCAAGCAAGCGCACAGATTGGCTGACTGTAAAAGGCTGCTGATTGCTTGATTTGTTGCAAAAGTTTTTTCCGTCTGTAAAAAGGTTTTTTACTTGTCAAAAAAAGTAGTCTGTTCGTAACATGATGTCTTACACACAGACAAAGCATTTTTACAGACAGATAACATTTCTTATTACAAGAATAAAATAATTTTACAGACACACAAATCTCTTATAAAGTACAACATTTTTTACAGACACACAAAACTTTTGCAGCAAATCTAAGTTAATAGTATTCTTTCTAAAGTTTAAAAAGTAAAATCTTGTAAATTGTCTTTTTCAAATAATGGTTCATCATAATTAGTTGGTTTCTATAATTTATGGGTTTTTTTTCTTACAGGTCTGCATTTCTTTGGGGATTTGAAGTGGAGAAACGTGTTTGCCCATTGGTCTGCAGTCCCCTTCTGTGCCCTGTTGCTACATGGAGGGTTTTCCTGTTCTGACCTAACAGGCTGCCACACGGACCAGCAGCCATGTCAGCCTGCAGCACCTTTACTGAGCACGTGTGGAAACCAGGCGAGTGCAAGAACTGTTTCAAACCCAAGAGTCTGCACTGTCTGGCTCAAAGTGGCGGGGGCAAGCTGCCTTCTGACCAGAGGCTCCCATCAAATCAGCCCCAGAATCCATCCCCTTGTGGGACCAAAGCTCACTCTAATCTAAACAGCAGCACCCAGAGGACTGGAAGCGGAACTGCACGCTCAGGAAACTTCCGTCCACCTGTGGCCAAGAAACCGACCATTGCTGTGAAGCCCACCATGATGGTGCACTCCTCCTCACCTGGGCTGGATTCAGATGGGAACCTGCAGCAACCACCAAATGTAATAAAGCAAAGCAAAACATCGGCTGTTTCAGTCCACAATAGGCTAGTTTGTAAGAGGCCTGGTGAACCGAACAACAACAAAGTTGAAGATGGCGCTGATGAAATTGATGGTTATGGACAAATGAGCCCAAGAACGCCCAGTGGAAACAACAACAATGGACTAGCAGATGTCCTTAAGGAGATTGCTGGTTTGGCCTCGAGCCCTACTGACTTATCTGGTTCCAAGGACTTATTTTGGGGACGAATCAGCAGTTCGTATAGAAGGTCTTTGGAGAGGGGTTTGCCGGCCTCTAGCTGTCTGGCCATTGGAAGCAGTGTTAGTGGAGGTACATCTCAAAAACATGTATCTCTAATTGAAAGTGCGAAGGTCATTAGTACAGAGGGGGTCGCTTCTGCTACCCAGAGTTTTCCAGCGAAGACGATTATGATGATGATGATGAGGATGAAGACTACGAAGATGAAGATAATGAGAAAAATGACAATGAACATGAGAGCTGGGATGAAAGCGATGAGGAGTTACTGGCCATGGAGATCCGTATGCGAGGCCAACCGCGATTTGCAAATTTCCGTGCAGCAACTTTGTCCCCCGTGCCCTTTATTGCAGGAAAGAAATGGAACACCGTGCCGCTCCGTAACCGCTCCCTGCAAAGGATTTGTGCTGTGGATTATGATGACAGTTACGATGAGATCTTAAATGCTTATCCCTCTGTGAACTCTAATGGAGGTCTACTTCCCTATGGACCTTGTGAAACTCATAACAGTACTTTTATATCAAATTCAGAGTCCACCACATCTCCAGAGTCTTCATCGTCCCTTCCAGAGGATTCACAACCAACCTCCAGCAGTGGTAGCAGTGCCAGCTCTGTCCTCAAGAACGGAATCAGTTCACCCACGCCTTCTAAAGCGCCTATTCTCTGTACTTCTGCAAACCAAGAAGCTGTCATTGTGGCAACAAGCCCACTTAAAGTTGCTGAAACACACAAGGCTGTTCTTGCCATTAGGCTAGAGGATCAGCACAGCAGGGAGCACATGCCAATGCCCCAAACGCTTCCAGGTCAACCAGTCACTATAAGTTTTAGTCCCACAGAGGAGCAACCTAAACCGTATCGGGTAGTCAATTTGGAAAAATCAATGATATGTAAACCGTACACTGTAGTAGATGTGTCGGCATCCATGGCTAATAAAGATGAACGGACTACTGATTCTTCGCTGCAATCCAGAAACCTTTCAAAGCCTTGCAGCCCAGTGTTATTCTGCAGCACTCCTGTAACCCAACTGTCCTCTCCAAAGTCTCCTGTCTCCTCATCTCCCTCTGTAATTCCAACATCACCTGCATCTATTGCTCCATCTACCCAAAAGAAGATCGGTATAATACGCTACCAGGAGGTATGGACATCAAGTACAAGTCCTCGCCAAAAGATCCTTAAAGTTGATCTGGGAACTGGAAATAATTCTGGGCCCTCTGTTACAACTCAGTTTTGCAATCACAAGTCAGCTCCCACTTCTCCCATTGCCGGATTGTCCTCTCGAACTGTTCCTGTAAAATCCCCCAATTTATCAGAGATCAAGTTCAACAGTTTCAATAACGCAGGCATGCCTCCTTTTCCGATTATCATTCGAGATGAGCCAGCCTATGCCCGCAGCTCCAAGAATGCTGTTAAGGTGCCAATAGTTATCAATCCAAGTGCATATGACAACCTTGCTGTGTACAAGAGCTTCTTGGGACTCCATGGTGAGCTTGGACAGGCAAAAGGGGCTGATGGCAGGGTGACCAGCCACACCTATGAGGAAATTGGATCATCTGAGAGTGTCCAGTCCTCCTCAACGGAGAGATCTCTCTCTGGTAGAGGCACATCAGAACGAGCGTCATTCGAGGAGCCAAAATCTGCACCTGACATATTATCAAAAGCATCAAATATGCAATCCAGAACCACGACAGAATCTAGCACTGTAATGAGCTCCATGACTGGGCCCTTGTCTCTCACTACTTCAACAAATACCCTTGTTACTCTTACAGCAGACCGTACTAAATCTAGCCCAACTGTTACCCATACAACAGGTACAACAAGTGGAGATGCTGCAGGCATTAAGGAAGATGATAAAGACCTATCTTTTTCCACTAGAACAGTAGGAAGCCACAGGGAGGAGGCCAGGGCTGTGCTGTCACAGATTGTGGCCTCCATCCATCCTCCAAAATCTCCTCCTGAGTTACCCTCTACATATGATAATTCTTCCACGTCTGATGAACTATATGCCCTGCCTCCTGATGCCATAAAAGAGACTCTAAATCGGCCTAAGTCTCTCTTTTCCACTACTGATGCTTGCCTCTCCAAACCAAAAGACAATCCCTCAAAAGTTCTGTCCAAATCCCAGAGTGCCTCTGCTGCAGTTCCCCTCTCTTGCCCTCGATCAGAGCCTAATGCCCCCTTCCCTCCTCCAAGATCTACATCTTCCCCCTACCATGCTTCCAACATACTACAGAGACATTTCAGCAACTGGACTAAAGGCATTGCTTCTAGTTCTCCTGTCCAACCCATTGAAGGCGAAACAAACCCTGGTGGAGAAGGAAAGCGGGTCACAACAGAAGGCTCCAAACCCAAACGCTGGATCTCCTTCAAGAGCTTTTTCCGTCGACGGAAAGATGAAGATGATCCAAAGGAGAAAGTGGAAAAGGACAAGAAAGGCAAGCTGCTTGGACTCGACGGTACTGTCATTCATGTGCTTCCACCACCACCTGCTCAGCACCAAAACTGGTTCACTGAGGCCAAACCAGAGGACCCCAGCCAGAAGCCAACCATTATATTCACGTACAAACCAGATGCTGGCAGCAGCCTCAGTGAAGAAGATGGACAACTAAAAGTAGAGGGAAGCATGGACAATGACCTGCCAGTACAAGATAGGGGTGAAAACCCAAAACCCTTGGGTTCGGAACGGACGCAGTCCTCAGAAACTGTTGAAGGAGACTTCATCAGCAAGGACCTCAGGTATTTACAGCTTTTACTTACTTTACTTATTTCCGTAACATATTTATTAACAGACATTAAACCTTTAACATCAGGGCTTTAGCTCTAGTGTTGACATTCTGTCTACCGTAACTCTTCAACCATTTACATAATTAATATAATTCTAGCAGATTGCGTCACAGAGAAAAGTGGCTTTGCACCGTTATCCAACACTTTACGTTAGTAAAGTGAAACATGACATGAAAAGCAGCATTCCTCTGTGTAAAGAGCATGTGTTATTTAGGTGTTCCCGGCAACATCTACAGTGTTAAAGGGTAAAAGCAGGGATATCATTCTTTTTTTTTTTAAGGAAATGTATGACTGTCTATCAGGTTAAGATTAGGATTGCAAAAGTCAAATCAACTAATTGTTTTACATTCAAAACCTCCTTTAGAGTTTCCTTGAAGGTCTTGGGTGGGGGACTTTCATTTAAAAAGTAGGATTATGTGACTTTTACCATAGCTGATATGGAGAGAATCCCTTTTTTCTCAAAGGTTTCAGATATGGTATATTTGTACTATTTCTCACCTATCTGTGCACCTGTGTAGTTACCTGAGAGTTGCGGCAGCATGTTCAAACAAATGCTATCTCCTGCTTTCCACCATCTCTCTGTGTTTCTTCAATTTAGGTACTCCTAATCTATTCGGCTTTTTCATCTTTTTCCTTTGAGTATGGAGATCTGCAGGCTCTTAAATATTTTACGCATCCTCTCTGTCAGGAGCTCGGCCTCATTCTGTCTCCTCTCAAACTTTTTTTTCTTTCTTCTGTGGCTTCATTTTTCATCATCCTGTCATTTGTCTGAAGTTTGCTTCTCCTGTCTTGGTTGACGATAGTTGACAAAATATATGAGCGTCAGACTGTTTTCCTTAGCTGCTGTTGAAGTAAATGTCTGGTTAATGGCGCACTGGTGGTTATATTACTTATTGGGATGATCTGCATGCAGTGGAAAACATGGTTTTCAAATGTTAGATGCCAGCAATGTAGAACACATTTGTTAATACAGATGCTCCGTATCCCACTGTAACTTGATATTAATTTAATACATAACACAAACAAAAGTGTGTGAATGTTTAGACATAAAGCTGATTGTTTTTAGTGGTATTCAAACTCCAGTTTTCAATAGGTTTAATAGTCTGGTTTAAAGCCCACTCTTATGAAAATAGTGTTTTTGGTGTTTTTATCCTGGTCTTGTGGCATTTTTCTGATGATAGAGGACAGAAAAACTAAATTTTATGCTTAGTTTTCTCTAAATGAGCATTTCTTTGTTCAAATCGTGAATCAGGAGCAGATGAAAACATGCCTTGTGAAAAACAGCATATTTATTATGTGTAAAACAAATATAAATATGCAACAACTAACAAGTACCTTTTTTGTTTTGTTTTTTTACATTGCATGTGTGTGCATGCATACATGTCTGTGTGTTTGCACTGCTAAAAATAAGTTAGCATCTAGTCAATTATTACCATGGTCCAGACTTGACAACAATTCAAAAGCACCTTGAGATTGGTTAATTATCAGGAAACATTTAAAATGCGCTTGTCGTTTTTCCACTATTTCAGTGACCATTGTGGTTTCTTTTTTCTTTTAAGAACACAAGAGTGTCAACAGTTTTAGCAGACTTTTGGGTCTTTTTTTTTTTTTTCATTTTTAAACACATTGTCAACATTGATTGAAAATAAAAAGGCTTTATCAATGGAGTCATTGCTGCTAAATAAGATCTTCTAAGTTTAGTAGCACTCAGTGATATGAAAATCATTTCTGTTGTGCTTAGTAAACAATGGGTTAACTTTGCTGAGCCTTTTTTTTATTATTGGTTAGCAGTAGGCGTGCTCTTTGAGCGGGCAAACACACACTTACCTTAGGCAGGTGAAGACCATACTTAAGGAAGAAACGGAGTAGAGGCATGCAGGAAAAGGCTGTTTGTGTTCTTCAGAGCCGATTGTCTCACACCTCTAGACCTGGAATAGGATTTTAACTCTTGACTTGTGTTCAGGGTTTCCAGATGGGGAGCTGTGTGAGCCAGTACAGTGGGTAAGAACCTAAACCCAGCACTCTTGAACCTCTATGTGACCCGTTTCATGCATCTGGGCGGAGAGCCGTCTTCCAGTTTGGGGAGTTGTTTTTCGGCTTGGACATTTCAAATGCTGATCAGAGGGGGAAAAATGAAACGTTCTGAGGCAGCTTCTGGGAGTCAAAACAAGTCGGGTCCTGACATTAACCATGAACAGCCATAAAAGGCATTTCTGAGTCAAGGGCCTTTCAAGGTGTGGATCCACTCTTGATGTTTTGCTCATGCAGCGTAATGTCAATATAGAGAGTTCTTTAATAGCAGTTTCATAGAAAACTGTAAACCGTGTACAGTTTTGCTGAGTTTAAGATGGCACCGGTTAATATTTTTTTAATTAAAGAATGAGAAGAAACTGAGACGAATCAGAGTTGGTCATTATAGAAAGCTTTTATTTGCTTTCAGGACTCCTCCTTGTTGTTCTAAGTTTATAACATTGTGTATTTGTGTACATTGTTAGTTCCTGACTTCAAGTAAAGCTCTTAAAACTAGCAGACACTATATGTCTAAGTGGTCACTATTATTAATATGTGAAATCTGATAGTTTTCATACAAAAATGCCTACGTATTGAGGGTTTTTAAGAGTTTTTCGTTTAGATTTGTATTGATAAAGGTGATGGACACTAGGGATGGCACAATTCTTGGTTTAAACACAGAACCGTACTTAACCAACAATTGAACCAAATCGTTGGAACAGTGTTTCATTTCATCCCTACTGAAGTGTCAAACGCACACTGTGCTAAATTTAAGAAGAATTTATTATTTATTGTTTCATTACGTTACACCAGGCTTAGTCTAAGCCAACTGAAGCGTTTTTCATCATTGTTACTTGCTTGTTAGCAAATTATTGAATCTGAATTTTTGTTGTTTTGTGATACAAAAGTCATAAAAGAAAACCTTGATCCAAAAATGGAGGTTTGAACTAAATTATAATGAAAGTTTATCATCACGTCCTTAATGGTCACTGATGTGGTGGTACTTCTTAAGGGAATTGTAGCTCTGGCAAAGCCGATAAAGTTAAATCTTTGCTTAAAAATCGTTTCCTGTTTTTAATTTCTAGACTACAGGGACAGATTTCCTTTATCCTAATGTTGTTATTTTTAAAAGCTTGGAACAGTTGCTGTCATGTCTTCTCTTTACTTGTAAGAAGCTCATTGATGGATTTTAAATGTTTTTTAAGCCTGTCTGCTCAATTGGGTTGCCTTTTTAGGGACTTTTCTTTAATTTGTACAATAGTCATAAGTTGTGTTAGTAACACGCATGGACTTTATTACAATAACAGGAAATGATTCGCCGCATGACCCATCAGATCAGAATAAATTTGAGCCTTAAGCTCACCATCAGCCGCAATGACTCGCTCTGTGGGTGTGAAACCACCTTTAAATCCTCCCAACAGTGTCTTTTCATTGTTGTTGTTTGTTGTTGTGGTTTCAGCCAGTAAGACACATTTTGATTGCTGTACTTTTTTTTTCTTTCAGTAAAACATTTCTTGTAGAAATAAAACAAATAGTGAAGGTTTGCTTTTTTTGATTGTCTGTATAGGTTATTTATATGTTGCAATGTTTCTAGGATTCAAGATTTCTGTCTGTTCTGTCCGTTATCTCACTGCCACAGTATTTACCAAGATATCTGCATCAATGTTTTATATTAGAATATTTGTAAGTAAAAACATAAATGTGTCATGTGGTGACAGAACTATTTTGGCCATGGCCAATGAGTGAACTCTATCTGCAAAAACTGTAATTCCACCTTTGTATGGATAATAAATTGTCTGATGTTTAATGGGTAACTAAAAAGTAAATCCACTTTTTTTGGCTGTTGACCTGGGTACATGGGGCTTTAAAAGTGCTGACTGTTGGTCCTTGCCAAATATGTCATAACTTAAAATAAACTACCTGAAAATTCCTGAAATTATAGTCTCCAATCGTCTGGTGTTGCCATCTAGAGGTTGAAACAAGGTAGTACTGTTGAAATGTGTGATTGGTCAACTGGTGCAAGTCCACATCCTTTCAGAAATTTCACAACATCCTGCTCTGCAGCTCCAGTATAAAAGGCCCACACATCTTTAAATGTGTAACACTGCAATTATTGTGCTAGCTTTAGCAGGCTCGTAGGTGTGTTGCCTTTGGTCGCCAAAAATCTACTGGCCTGTACAACTTTCCAGTGGACTTGGAAGTTAGGCAACAGTGGTTGAGTGCAATTGGCATTGAATTAATCAGATTTTGCCCTTGTGATGAGATTTACGATGAACATTTCACTCGTTATTGTTTGCTTAATTTGTTAGCCTTAATTAGCTATGATGCTAACCCCATTTTACCACTTAGACACTGGTCCCCAACGGTCCTGCAAACCCTCAGCTGTCCTGAGTACTGTGCCAAAATATGTATACTTGCCAGAATTTTTATCCCCTGTCGTTGGCATCGTTGATTTGTGTTGTGACACTCCTATTACAGCCCCGCCGTCAGGCATTGCTGAGGCAGCGTCTTGAACCAGCACAAAACCAGAACAATAAGGTTCTGGACCATGAGCACCTGCCTCGAGAGAAGGTGGAGGACAAAAATACTCAATCTCAGCAGAAAGTTCTGTGATGAATGTGGGCAGATGAATGCAGGCCCATTAAAACAACATTTAGCTTGATACACATTGCTTCTCTTGCTGTTTTACTGACAAAACTTTCCTTCTTAATCGCTCATCGGTTACCGCCTTGCAGTATGCCTCCGCCGTACCAAAGTAGCAGTAAAAACAATGGTATCTGACATTGATACGGTCAAAATTGTTCAGCAAAATATAAAGTTTGAATTGGTGAACTATTCTGAAAAGGATTGCAAAGCATAGGACTTCCATTATTCTTTCTCCCGTTGGTTTGTCCCGCTCTTGTAATTCTTGGCCAATGACTGAAGAGATCTTTAGTCATGTGGTTTTGTTTACAAGCTTTGGTTCAAAACAGAAATGTCCGGTTAAAAGGCTGTCTGAATACAGACCAAGTGCAAGGTTCAGGACTCGATCCCGAAATGAAGCGGACTCTGTCGGGACCAACGGACTTTTCCAGTCTGAATACACCCTAAGTTAAGTCAGTCTAAGTCACATCATATAAGAAACCTTTCAGTGCTGAAAATTTACATATATTTTTAATCCCATTAGAAGCTTCAAAAAGAGTTAAAACATGTTTCAAATGCCGGCAGAGACGCTACAACTTGTTCTCTTTGAGCGGTGCGGTGACAATCAAAGTGCAGTTAGTTGGGAATGGGGGGTGTTCTGACAGAAAGGTAGGGTTAAGCTAATTATTTGTTAGGTGACAAGCCACCTCGAGAGGCTAACGCAGAAATCTGAACAGCCGCAAGGCTTGCCTCTTTTCTGACAGATTCAAATCTTAAATAACATGATTTTGTTTTGTGATGGTTAGAGAAAAGAGGGAAAAAAACACATTGAGATTTTAACGAGATCCTTTCTTTTGTTTGTAAGTGAAAGGCTGCAGAAATGCCACTAACGTTTTAAAATAACAAGCTGATTTATTTTATGATTAAAAATTGTGTAAAGTAATAAAAGTGACACATTTGAATGGTTTGATAGCTTAGCATGCTGTTTGATAGTACAGCTTTAAACTCCATTGTTCTCCTCTGTGAGAAGACTTAGTTCTTTGTGTTGGCAGCTCATCGTTGGAGTTAAGCAATCCTCCAGAATAAGTTTTGGCAGACAATTTTCCAGCTTCTCATATCTTACACAGTTTGTTCAGAAAATGTCACATTCATGTTCCTTGGCTCTTCCTTAGGATTTAATCATTGATTATGACTTTTTTGTGTCAGAATCTTGATGCAACTAAAAAGGATCAAGCATTCCCTTCACCTCATTTGTTTTCTTCTCTTCATTTGACACAGAATTGTCTAAATTTAGACGTTGCTCACAGACAGACATGAACGCGAGAATGAGAGAAAGACTGTTTAGTTCTGCTCCCTTTTAAGTTTGTCTTTGGTCCACGCAAGCATTGTGTGAAAGTGAACTAAGCGTGAGGTTAAAGTGCAGTTGTTTGCAGGAAGTCCTGCCTTTATTGCTCCAACAGCAGCAAGTTAAAAAGGTGTAAATCATAGAAAAAGCATCTTATGGACTTTGACCCTGGGATTGCAGTTTATAGTCTGTCAAGCCTGCACTCTCAGGGCAATAACAGACTGAAACAACCGCAATTGTTCAACATGGCTGACAAATCCAACTTGATAGTTTCCTTCATTTCAAGGCATTCTTTAAAAATAAAGAACTTCTTCACTTATTCGATTCATCTTGTTTTTAACCTTAAAGATTCGCTCCAATCATCTTTTGATCTGTTAAAAGTAGGGCTGTCAACGTTAACGCATTAACACACGCAATTAATTAAAAAACTAGCTTGTTAATATTAATTAACAGTAAAAACACAATTTTCATCAGGGTATTATAAGGATAACGTATATATCCTATATCTTATACTTTGAAATATAGATAATATTTCAATTGGGAAAATACATTAAATGTGTTCTATGTTTTCATGCACTCTCCACACCTCTCCTTGTCTTGTACAGCCAGCTACCGGTGAGCAGCAGCAGAGATCGGGAGCAGCCTACAATCACCCCCCTGCCTCCCAAAGTGAATCTGGGCCTTGTGTTTGGGGAGCAAGAGGAGGCCATCGCCAACCTGATCATCAGGGCTGCTTCGGCCAGTGAGGGCAGCGCCAGCTTTGGGGAACCAGAGGAAGATGGCGCTCGCTCACACCGCTCCGCCTCCCCCGCTTCCAGCCAGTACAGCGCCACCTACAGCAACCTGGGTAAAAATGACCAACACAGAAGATGCTTGAAATGGAAAATTCAAATCAATAACAGAAAACGGGATTCAGCATTAAAAGAAATTGAAAAAATTAACACAAAGCTGAATTTGTTTTTTATTTATATTTTCAGAGATATTTAATGTTTAAAAGAACAAACTGAAATATAACTCTTCGTGTCATAATGATAAACTAAATAAAAATGCTTTCTACTGGAGAAAATAATCACCAACTTTGATCACACAAATGATCAACACTACATGAAAAAAATAAGGCTAATCTCATACTCTTACATTCACATGTATAATTGCATCTATAAACACTTATTATTCATTTGCATTAAATTAAAGTTTATGCCTTAGTTTATATCAACTTAAAAACAAGATTATCTGTGAGTCATTACATATTTTGCATTTAAAATCTTTTTAAAATGATTATGCTTTTAGGTTTTACTAATGTCGCATTCACACTGGATGTGGTTCGCGTGGCAGGGGCGTCAAGTTTCAATTCTGAGTCAACGTACAGATGTGATCTGGGCCCCTGCAGTGCAAACTCAGAACTTTTAAACTTTGGCATGGTTTACTCAGGGCGTCCATCAATCAGGGACTCTGTTTTGGGCACGTGACGTTTTCAGTGACTAGATCAGTGGGTAGAAAACAAATCCAATATGGCTGATCGATGCAAGGGTTCTGGTCCTGAACTTTCATCCATTTTCTTAACCAGCTGGGGCCGCTGAGTTGCTGAGACTGGTCCCAGCCATTGTTAGGCAAAGGCGGGATACACCCTGGACAGGTTACCAGCCTGTCGCAGAGCCCTTGGAGTTGGAGTAATCGTGCCCGCTGGGGTGCAGGCATCGAAGCCAACTTTTAATCTAATGTAAAAGCATTCCCAGTGGTCTTTTAATTATGAACCAAAGTCTAAAACGTTTGTTGTTTTCAGGGACATAGTTTCTGCAGAGTGACAGTAGTTCATAAGAAATTCACCTCTGAATTCTGGGCCGGACTGTTGGCGCATAGCAACTCCCCCCACCCCCACCCCCACACCCCATTGGCATTGCTCAGAGCAGGCAGCTTGTGGCCCATCTAGCATATTTCCTATGTAATAAATATGACCTTTATATAAATTCGTTTTTGCATTTAACGCTGATTCATAACAATTTCAATAAAGAAATACTCAGAAATGCAATTTTGAGCTTACTTTTCTTTTTGTCCGTCTTATGATAAAAACACCATTTTTATTGGAGTGGGTCTATAATAGTAAATCAAAACACATGAAGTACACACGTATTCTTTTTATTTTTTTCCTTTCTTAAACAGAAATTGTAAACTGTCTCTCTGCATATATTTGTTTTACATTTCCAGCAATGAGCAAAACAAAGCACTGATTTCCCTACACTGCATTCTGTCTGTGTTCAGCCTGCACGTCTGCAGAAGTGTCTTCTTTTGTCAGCGTGCTTCCTCATGTGATGAGTTGTAAATTTATGCCCCGTTAAAATGACTGAGATTTAATCACCCACCGTCTGTCTCCCAGAATAAATGAAGAGATGACAGCAAACAGTGAAAAAAGGTTTACCTTTATGCCAGTCTCTTTTTCTTTTCCATGTCACTGGAATTAAGTTCAAAAGAAAGTTCACAAGTTGTTGCCGAAAGTACTGATCTCTTAATCACATTAAATCTATTTTTATCAAAACTTTTTTTTTTAGCTTTATTGCTGTTTTATCTGTGTTAAGTGTCAAAAGAGCCTGAATTTCTGCATTAATAAGTCCCACGTTCTAACTTCTGAGCTAAATTTTGATACAAAATCCAAACCTAAGCTATAAATCAGTACCATTATTTATTTGTATAATTTATTTTAAGAACTTTTTTTCCTATCATAATAATGGTTAATTTTATTTTGCAAGAATTTGGTAAGAATTTATTTGTTTGGATTGAAAAACATTTAAATGTTTTTGTCCGTGTCTCTAAGGTTAAAAATCCACATGTATGATGAACATATTAAATGAAAAGAAGTCACCTGGGCTGCACGGTGGTGGGTTGGTTAGCACTCTTAGCCTCACCAGGAGAAGACCTCTGTTCAAATCCTGGCTGAGATTTTTCTGTGTGGAAGTGTTCAGGTTCTCCAGGTATGCTGCTTCATCCCACAGCCCCCCCTCACCCACACACCCCACACCCCTCACCCACACACCCCACACCCCCCACACCCCCAAAAAAAATTGCTTCTTAGTTTAATTTGTTACCTTAAAGTGTCCCTAGGTGTGTGGGAGCAATTGTGTGCCCTGCGACCATAGACTGTATGTAAAGAATTGGACTAAGTGACCCCTCCCCCCAGGCATTCCAAATAGGAAGTACCCGCTGGTCCCAAAAGCTGAAATCCAATAGACTTCCATAGAGAAATATACATCTTTTTAACATATTCTTAATCCTCTTTTTTCATGACATTTTTGCTGTAGCTCAAGTTGTTCTAGTTACAAACTGACCAATCAGATGCATCAATAAAAGGAGGTGGTCTTGTGTCGAAGGTTTGAAGTGTTTGCCATAGAAATGAAAAGACTAAAGCTGACACGCACCAATGATGGCTTACTGATGACGTCTGGTTCATGGCAACAGACGTATCCCAGAAAAATTGTGACTAAATTGACTTCATTTGATTGGACCCGGAAGTAAGTCATTTTCTATGGGTTATTATGTCTCACTCACTCTGTCCAGTTCTGACTGGTAACCTGTCCAGAATGTAACCCCACCTTCCCCCAATTCCGTGACCCCAAAAGGGACATGGCACGTTCAGAAAATGGATGGATGGAAGAGGGCGGAGTGAGTTCAAACTGCCTCAGATATTTTCTGTTGGTGGATATCTGTTAGTTTGAAGCTTCCGTCTGCATGTGGGTGTTGCAGGTTTGAGGGCATAATGTCAGGGGGGGCAAAAGAGGGCGGAGTAAATGCAGCAGCCTGTCAGCGCTGGCTACTTAAAGCTCCAACAGACGCAAGAAATTAGAAACCAAGTAACAGGGAGGGTTTGTGGGCCAAATGTGCCTGTGTTTTAGTGAATAAATGTCCATCTGTTTACTTGATTCATTAGAGATAACAAATGTGTGTTTGTGTGCTTTGCTTTTGCACTAATTAAGGCTTTAAGCTTCAAATGCCTTCTTTAGAGGGCAGAAGTGTTTTGGTTGCGATAAAGCTTGCATGTCTGACGTTAAAAAAAACCTCCCTACAGCCTAGGTTTGACTTTGCAGTTGTCTGTTCTTCAAGAAACGGAAAAGCTTCTCCTTATGCTCATAATTTTTACATGGACTTTAGTGAGTTTCTCTCTGATTAGGTAAAAATAACAGCAAGTCTTTTAGTTGCTTGTGTCAACTCGCTTCCTTTTTGGTGGGAGCGTGTTGCAGGAGGAGGCTGGGCACTCGCCGCCTCACTCAGCGAGAAACCTCCAGTGTGGGTGGGAGCGTTGAGCCTGCCCGTTGGCACCAGTAGCTCCTCACAGTCTCCCAGAGAAGCAAGCAGCTTTGCTCTCCTCTCTGCTGCTCAGACTTTCACTAAAAACTTGAGACATTGGAGGAATTGAGGTAGGTTTGCTTTATTTTCTGTGAGGTCTTCGTCTCCAGAACATTTCTGCTTAACAGCTATCTGTACATCAGTCTTCATTTGTCAGTTTTCCTTGCTGATCGTTTTCTACCCACTTCCTGTTGCATTACCGCACTATAATAACTGTGTTGTTATAAATCTGCTACAGCAACAAGAGTAAACAGAATAAAATGAAGAAAGGTGATATCCTACAGCAAAAAAATCTACAATTGTTTTTTTTTTTTTATAATGAGCTGACATTTTTTAAAAACAAAAACACATGAATTCATGCCAGAAAAAAAATTACATGTTTGTTGTCTCATATGGACAAAGTATATGTAGCAACAAAACATGTCCAACATTAAACACATCAGTTCTCCAGCTAAAAAACTGCAGACAGCTTTTTAATCTTTATAAAATGTAGTTAAACTTTATTTTTCCACTTCTCCGTTTCCCAAAGAGAAATGCACATCATGAGGAGTATAGTTTAAGTAAAGCACTGGTGGATTTTTGACTATCCAGCTATTGCTAGCATTTTTTTCTCAAGTTGATGTTTGCTGAAACCACTTTGGTGTCACAACTTGATGATGCTGCATTTTCTATACATTTCAAAGACCTACTCCAATGAAAATGGGGTTTTTGTGGCATTTTTTTAAGATTTAGAACATCATATAAAGTAAGTGAAGGTAAAATTTGCGTTTGAGTATTTTTTATTCAAATCTTTGTGTATCAGGTGCAGACAAAAATGCAATTTGAAACAAAATCTTATTTGTGATGTAGAAAATTCACTGGGTGGGCCACAATCTTCCTGCTCCACTCTATTCTCATGCATCCACTTGTAGACGACTAGATCCATATAAGTATTTATTGTTCTTGTCCGAGCCGGTATCTGGCTCAAAAGTGTACGACTGGATAGGTCCAATATTCTTTGCCATTTCTGTTGCACCGCTAATGTTAGATTTGGGGTGTAGGGGGCTGTAAGCTGGCAAGAGGGCGTGTAAACAGATGGATTGACGGGAAGGGAAGGGGGGTTGCATTGTGTCAGCAGTCCCGCCCACAAGAGGCAAATTTCTAATGAGCCACTCCTAGAAAACGACAGTTTTGTTTTGTTTGTTTTTTTGCCATAAATGGCACAATCAATTAAAAGACCGCTGGGAAAGCTTTTAAATAGATCCAAAGATGATTGGTGTTGGACTTCCAGAGGAAGCGGCTTCATCCTCTTTTAGGAATGTTTTGTTGCTCTTTTTACATGTGTAAGTAAAAGCTTTGTTGATCTGTCATTTATCAGCCACTTATCAACAAAGATGAGCAGAATTGTGTGACTGCCTTCACGGATGCACGACATTGTTGGCTCTATTCTTTGATATTCAAACAGTGTCTGTGTTTTAATCAATGCGATAAATGGAGTTAGTCTTATGTAATTGGGTTAACACATGGTCACATTGCTGTGACAGAAGATCCTTACCACTGGAAGAGGGAGACGTCTGCTGACTGCATGGATTACTGAAGATTGCTGGAGGAAGACATTCAATATTCTGTGTTTGTTGAAGAGAGGATTACCAAGACTCATTTAGTTCATCTCGTCTGCGCCGCTTAAGGGCTTCCTCTGCTTTTTAGGAACACGGTGGCGGAACATGAACGTGGACAGTTACTTATCCCTTTAACCCAGTGAAGCCCACTACATCAAGGAATTTACAAAAAATGTTATATTTTTTAAGGAATTAATGTTTTTAAACTCTTTGGTGAAATCCACAGAAAAAATAGCAATCCTATTTTTTATTAAATATAGCTTGTATCAATTATGATAAGTTGGGTCATATAAGTTTTTTGCTCACAAAAATGTTAGTTTAAGGTCCAACAATATCCATATGAATGTTCAGGAAAAGTGCCTTATTTAGTCACAGTCTCAAGTTTGATCCACACATTTTTACCGTAGCGTATCTGTAGTATAAAGAATTCACTATCAAATTTTCATTCGTTTCATAAAGAAAATGTAATTTAAAAAGTGAATAACACATAAGTTATTCTCACCATAAAGCTTTGAAAATGATCAAGGTTTTCTTGCCAAAAGTGCTTTGAGATTTCATGGGAGCAGCCATTTTGAAAGCAGCAGAAAAAGCCCTTCTACTGCTTCTAGTGGAATGATGATTAACATAAAATGGATCAACTTGAAAAAGAGCTATGTGTTCATGTGCAAAATGTCTTAGAATTTAATTGTTTACGTGAGCCCTGAAAAGATTGTATCCGATTATAGCAAATGTTTACATCCGCCACACGTTTGATTGGAACAAATCGTCTTGATATGCACAGAACTATGTAAAATACTGGAAACGGCCAGTGAAGAAGTATTATTTTTTTAAATTGGATATTAGTACATAATTTTTTAAATATAAACTGGCAGTGCTGAACTTTTGGCCGTACAGACCTGGAGGCAGGGTTACGGTTAGACGCAGTTAATATATGTGTGGGCAAAGAAGAAATGTGCATTTAGACCGCATGTTAATATGTGCGAAAAACATCAGCTTTTTTTTTTTCTGGACACGATTGGTAACACGAATGTTCATGATTGTTTGGACGATTTCTCAGGACTGCTCGGAGCATTTCCAAATTCAAAAGCTCCCCAGAGCTCATACACCACCCTAACCACTACGAACAGGGGAGGCTTCGGACCGGAGTCACTGCTGTGCTCAGAGACGCCGTTTGCTTGGGTAGGGCAGCCGGCCGATCCTGTTCATGCTCTGAAACCTACCCAGCACATACGTATGATATACATAAAAAATAGCATAGTGATGACCTACAATCAGAATAAATTGTTTACATGCACCACGATACACAATCGGCGTAACCCATCCAACTCAGTCTGAAGGAAATCTTGATCCAAATGAGTCTGATTAGGTCAGAGTATTCGAATGCCGTGTTTATATGACGCGTTTCTATTCTGATCAGGCTTTTATTCTGACTACTTGTGTCCAATAAACGCAACTATGGAGTTTTTAAGTAAAAGTTTGGATCAGATTTATGTCTCAGAATTGCTTGTATCAAATATTATAGGAAAATAGAATTCAAGGTTTGCATGATTTGTCCTTGAAGGCTTTGAAGTGGTTTTGTAAACCGATGTAGTAAGTCACCAAGTAGTTTTATTCCTGATATGTCTGTCTGTGTCCTGGCTGTGGATCATCTTTCTTAGATTCCTCCCACTATCATCTCAGAAAATCAGGTCAAATCAAGTCTCTGATGGGTTTATTCTCCTTGTTGCATCTTTCACAGCAGTCAGGGCGATGGATGGTTGGAGGCATAACTTACCATCCGCCCTGCTCTCTAACTTGAATTCCTTTCAGACGTGTCCTCTGGTGCTGCAGTACACCCTCGTGTTAGCCACTAATCTTCAAGGAAGGCAGCAAGCCTGGAAACATAAACTCTGGAGAAACTAGCACTAGGACTAGGACTTCCAACACGCTTACTCCTGATTGGTGAACGTGATGACTAAGACTGACTCGGACTAATTACAGCTTACTTACATGTCCAATACAGTCAATAGTTTTACTTCTAGGGTTTGTATTTCTGATGTTCAAATGTTTTCACTCTGCAGTTTAACTTTCTATCGTCAAACTTCTTTTCCTGTTTTTTTTTTTTTCTGCTGTCACAAAATAAGCATCCATCGTGATCCAGTTCCTGCAATTTTTCCTTCTCTTACAGGTCAGTCACGAGCCAACATGATCCCACTGAAACAGCCACGGAACATCAAAGCATCCAATGACACCTTGGCCTCCATTGACTTTGAAGGCTTAGCAGAGCAGCCGCAGCTTAAAGCCACACCACCGCCACTGCCCAAGAAGGTTCCTCGCTCAGTCACTGAACCCAGCCTGGCAGCTCTCAAACCTCGGGCTGAGGCCAAACCAGGCGGCACCAACCTGAGTGTGGCAAACCCTCTCTATGACCTGGACTCTACCTGGGAGACAGTGAGCCAGAGCTCGTCTCACAGCTCTGAGCCTCATCGAGCTCAGGGCCAGGAGAGCGGTGACTCTTTGGAGAGACCCTCAGCTGTTACATCTGCCAACAAGAGCCACCTGACAAGCAGTGCTTCCTCTCTGGCCTTGCAGCCTACACCTGTTGCACCTGCTGCACCCAGCGTCACCTCTGGGAGAGAGAAAAAAGTCTTCCTGAGCACAGAGTCTCTGGGTGGGAGAGGCCAGGCAGCAGGTCGAGGTCCTGCTGGAGCAGCGAGCTCCAAACCGCAGATTCCTGGTCTGTATAAAGGGCTAGACAGCTGGGATGAGGTTGTGGGAAGGATCCGGGGACTTCACATGAACACACTGCGGAAGCTGGCATCCAAATGTGAGGACCGTTTCATGGCAGGCCAAAAAGATCACTTAAGATTCGGCACAGACAGCTGGTCCCACTTTAGACTGACTACTGGCAAACCTTGCTGCGAGGCGGGGGATGCCGTCTACTACACCGCCTCTTATGCCAAGGACCCCCTGGTCAACTACGCCATCAAAGTGAGTGTTTAAGTTCACTTAAATTCTTCAAAGCTCGTCCTTGACCAGCATTTGTAGAAAAGGTTAATACTTAACATAAACTTAAGTATTTCCACAAATAAATAATGTTTAGAATTCAGAAAAGTTTTCTAAATGCTGCTAACTAAAACCAGTACGTCACTTACTCCACACAAAGACCCGATTCTTATGTCCAGCTCCAGTTTCCAGTCTGGTTACAGTAGTCTCTTATTAATGATTATCTTCTTAGATGACAAATTCTCTCAACATTAACCGGAATTCCCAAAAGTTTGCACACCTTCTAGTTCTTGCAAAGTTTGTGTTTGGTTTCGTCTCTTTCTATTTTTTCCGAAGAGGCAAAGTGAAATTGTTTACACAGAAATATTGCCATCAAAACTTTGAGCCTCAAAGGCATACATTTCTGCAGTCAAACCTGTCTATACATGCATCTTGTCTCACTGTAATGTGGAGAGGTTTGCTATTAGATTCTGTGTCTGTGTATTTATAGTGATATTAAGAAGTGTTAAAGAAAATTATTACTGAAATTGATTCATTGCACAAAAAAAGTTGAGAAAATCTGCATTATTCACAGAATTTGAAACCCTGTTCTCTATAGTACTTCAATGCTTTAGAGATGGTTATGTTTTCTGAATTGGATTGTAAGAACAAAGCAAAGCAATGGGAACAATACTAACTGTACTTTTATTATCATTCTTGTTTTATTGGTTGTTTAATGAAAAATACTACAGTTTAGCTACAAATGAAGCATCACTGCTTGTTTTTGATATACTGCACACTTCAAATTTAAGGAGGGGTTGCAGGCAGATGTTATCTGATTTCAGCACGTTCAGTCACATTCCTGGAGTTGCAGTGCATCTGGACGTTTATTGCATACAAAGTGCAAAAAGTCAAACGTTAATCTGTGTAAGAGGAATTGGCTTGTTGGATCCAAAATCAAACATGGAAATCTGCCTAAATTTGTGTGTGAGGCTGTTACAAATTTCCCATATTTTTAGAGCTAATCGTCTTCTAGGACAATTTGTACCATTAAGATTTGTTTAAGAAATAGCTTTAATTTGCATGTAATAAGTCTTAAAGATATTAAAGAGTTACATTTTGCTCCTAATTAAGCCCAAAATGTCTAAGCTAAAAAGAATAATGGCACATATAATTTTAGCAGCATAAAGTGTTCCCTAAGGAAACTCAGAAAGTTGTATACTTTATTTCCTTTTTTTTGTTTAAATGTGGATTTCAAACTTCTAATGTGAAACACATTAATTGCATATCCAACTGAAATATATTTTTTAGTGTGTTTTTGGCTAAAACTTGTTCCTGCTATTGCTAAATGCTAAACTAATTGCTGAAATGGCTTCAGTTACATAAAAAAAAGAAAACTAAAAAGGCATAGCTTTAAATCATCCTAAAAACAACAGGAAAGCAAAAGTGAGCTGTATTAATGAATGTAATGCTCATATCAAAATTTGATGTAATCTTGCTACTAATAATGTTAACTAGGGCCAAATAAAAATGGTAAAAAAAAAAAAAAAAAAGTCTTTTTTAAGTATTAGTAAAGCTTGTTTTTTAAAATAAATATGACTAGCCTAACAAGCTAATCTGGTGGATAGTTTAAAATAATTTTAACTACCAAAATATCAAATAAGTACTCAAATATATACTTTGTATTAAACATACCCTGCTGTTGTTTTTTTTCCCATTTCAAACATTTAACAACTTTTTTTTTTTTTCTAATCATTAGAAATGTGTAAAAAGTGTTTTTAGAAAATTTACGAATTATGTCAGTTTTCTTCAAGAACATTTGAAGCATTTTTTAATTTGGTCTCTTTGTGATCACATGAATTTAACCTGTTGTGTCCCAGTGCAGAAATATTTTCAAGAGCTTTTAATGATTTTAAGCTTTTATCTAACAGCAGAAACCAGCATCTGTAGTAAGATGTGTTTTTATAAAATTGGCTTTTGTGCTGCATAATAGAAAAACAGCCAGAAAGAAGATTTCAGAGCAGCTGTGTACAGAATTTGCAAAGACTTCTCTCATGTTTGAGCTGAAGTCTGGATTTCTGAATCCCAGCTGATGTTTCACAGAGATAATTAAAACTTCTGAGGACAAATTTAGCTCTAAAAGTGTTAAAGGACTGGTTGTGTGCGAGTTGAACCTAAACAGTTAGTGATGTAAGGGGGGAAAAGTGACTTATTCAGATTCAGCTTGAGAAAATCTCTTTTAGGGTGAAAATACTTTTGTTAACACTTAAAATGAGCCACACATTCAAGCAAACATCTGCTTTTGTAGAGAAGCACATAGTTGGCAGTTAACCCTGAAGCGGCTGCCGCTGTTGCTGCATGCGGGAACAGTGCAGGCATACTAAGTTAGACCTTATTCAGCTTTTAGCTTTAGCCTTTCACTAAATGAGCCATATTGACATTTAGAAGAACAAAAAATCTTTGTGATCCCTCAGAGAACTGAATGTCCAGTAATTAGGCCAAGTTTGTGTTCAAACCTGAAAGTAAAAGGATTTTTTTTTTTAGTCTTTGTGAGAAAATGCTTGTTTTGCTACATTAAACAGAAGCTAAACTGAGTTCTGCAGAGTTCTGTTCTGGAAAAGGCAAAAATTAATAACAGTTTTCAAACTGTCCTTCATTATAATCAAGTTCACAACACAAAATATTTCTACCTTCTCTTGATATTACTGCTTTTTGTTTTACGTCTTTAGTTATGTAAAAGTCTATGTAAACGCACAGAGACATAGACAGCATGTTTCGGGTTCAAAGTTCAAAGCTCATACTTTCACTCATCGCTACACACGTTTTTAAGTAAATGTTTTGGCTCTATGTACAAAAGACAACAAATACTGGTTTAAAAGAAGGAGAAATTAATAATTGTTCTGGGACTGAATATATAATACCAAGTCTTTTTTATATCAGAATAGAGGAATAAAGTAAAAGGCTGAAGCAATATTCATGCCGCTTTGACATTTTGTTTCAAGCCTGCTCCAACTGGTACATAGACTAGTATCTGGTAGCAACAGTCCAGTATAAACAACATATGCTAAAAGTGCGTTCTAGATAGGTTCTGAAGTGCTCTTGAAGACGCCACACATACCTGGTGTTTACATAGATTCAGAGTTTAGTTATTTTTAATTTGTTGAGGCAGACTTGGCTCTTATTGGATCTGATCGTAACATCAATGACCATAAATAAATCTCCTTTTTTTTTTCTTTGTTTTTTCTGGTGGTGCAGATCTGCCGGAGCCACATGAAAGAGACCCAGCAGCAGTTCTTCCACAGTCTTGCTGTGAGGCAAAGCCTCCCGGTTCATTTCAACATCCAGCAGGACTGCGGACACTTTCTGGCAGATGTCCCGACTCGTCTGCTGCCCTGGGAGGAGGTAGACGAAGAGGATGAGATGAAGAGGGACGCAGAAGGACTGACAGAAACGGAGAAAGACGTAAAAACAAAACAGACTGACTCTGCCCCGAACGGTAAACTAGGAGATAATGCAGCATCAGCTACGACGGCGGGCCACTTGAGAAACCGCGTGGTGGTGATCACACGTGAGGTGCCTTTCCAGACAGTGGCTGACTTTGTAAAAGAGGGCGCCACCAGACATTCCCAGAACCCGGAGCTGTACGAGCGTCAGGTCTGCCTGCTGCTGCTGCAGCTCTGCTCCGGCCTGGAGCACATGAAACCTTTCCATGTGACCCACTGTGACCTGCGCATGGAGAACCTGCTTCTGGTCCACTGCCAGCCAGGGAACCCCTGGAACCTGGACTTACTTGAGCCCAACAACAACGGCAGCAGCAGTTCAGCCACTTCCTCCACAGCTGCCGCAAACGCCACCTGCCCTGCCCGTCTAATCATCAGCAACTTCTCCCAGGCGAAGCAGAAAAGCAGCCTAATGGTGTCCGATCCTGGAACACTGCGGGATCAGTCCAGGTTGGCACCCGAAATTATCACAGCGACACAGTATCGGAAATGCGACGAGTTCCAGACGGGGATTCTCATCTATGAGATGCTGCACCGCCCCAACCCGTTTGAGGAGACGCCCCAGCTGAAGGAAAAGGAATACACATGGGCGGACCTGCCAGCGCTGCCCGTCAGGTCCCTATACTCACAGGGCCTGCAGCAGCTGGCCAGGCTGCTGCTTACCGTCAACCCCTCCGAGAGGATCCGCATGTCTGAAGCCCGAGCCTGCCTGCAGTGCCTGCTCTGGGGCCCCCGAGAAGACCTGTTTCAGGCGTTGGGCTGCAGTAGCACAGGCCCCATGTCTGAGGCCGCTGTGAGCCATCACGAAGCCACGCTGCAGAACTGGCTGGACTTGAAGCGGACGCTGATGATGATCAAGTTTGCCGAGCGCTCGCTGGACTCGGCCTGCAGTCTGAGCCTGGAAGACTGGCTGTGCTGCCAGTATCTGGCGTTTGCCACCACAGAAAGCCTGAGCCGGGTGGTGCACATCCTGCAGCAACGCACTCCACCTTACAACCACAACCAAACCAAAACACACACCGCAAACCCCCTCCACCTGACTCCTTCACAGCCTCTCTGAGCTCCTGCACTCACCTGTTCCCATAGCAACAGATCCAGATTAGTGAAGTGATGCTAGTGGTAACTTTGTTGTTGCAGCAGCCACTGTGCCCCCATGACAGCAGCATATTTACTCGTTAGGCCTCAATGACAGAGCCAACAACATCTCTCAAGAAGAACATTTTTCTAACTTTAGGGAGGAGGGATGTTTCATTTCTGATCTCAAAATAGTTTGAAAAACAGAGAGAAGTTCAGATTACTCCTCCAGTGGGTGATCGCACACAGTACCACCTGAAAAATCAAAGATGTATGTCAGTGGAGGGAAAGGAATGCAGAAAAATCTGATTTTTCGAACATTACAAATTTGTTGCTGAAGACAAATATCAAAGCCACTTTCCTGTAGCATCTGCAATCAGATGAGCTCAAATACCCTCGTTTTTTTTCAAAATAAAAGATGCCTTTTGTGTTTGGAATTAACTGTTTTTGCAGTTCTCCTCTGCAGAGGACATTGTGTTTTTGAATGTTCATTTAACTCCAGCTGGGACGCAGCTGTTCAGACGGCAGCTGCTCAGTCTGCTGCTGAGTCTGCTACTGTAGCTGCTCAGTCTGCTACTGCAGCTGCTCAGTCTGTTACTGCAGCTGCTCAGTCTCATACTGCAGCTGCTGCTCAGTCTGCTACTGCAGCTACTCAGTCTCATACTAAAGCTGCTCAGTCTCATACTGCAGCTGCTGCTCAGTCTCATACTGCAGCTGCTCAGTCTCACACTGCAGCTGCTGCTCAGTCTCACACTGCAGCTGCTGCTCAGTCTGCTACTGCAGCTACTCAATCTCATACTGCAGCTGCTCAGTCTGCTACTGCAGCTGCTGCTCATTCTGCTACTGCAGCTGCTGCTCAGTCTGCTACTGCAGCTGCTGCTCAGTCTGCTCCTGCGGCTGCTCAGTCTCATACTGCGGCTGCTCAGTCTCATGCTGCGGCTGCTCAGTCTCATACTGCAGCTGCTGTTCAGTCTGCTCCTGCAGCTGTTCAGTCTGCTCCTGCAGCTGCTCAGTCTACTCCTGCAGCTGCTCAGTCTGCTCCTGCAGCTGCTGCTCAGTCTGCTACTGCAGCTACTTAGTCTGCCACTGCAGCTGCTCAGTTTGCTGCTGCTTAGCTTCCTTTTTGGAATTTGTGCAATCAAAGGAGTCATGTTGTTTTCTCTTCCTTAGTGTAACAACCCTTTCAAGGTTCTTCATGGTTTTGTTTTGTTTTTTTACAGTCCTTTTGTACTAACCTTCTAAAGCTGTTTTGTGGCACATAAATGGATCGTTTCTGTCGTCTCTTACATCAAACCACCTGAGTGCAGACGTTTACACAGTCAGCTGGTGGAAAGCAAAGAGCAGAAAAAAGTTGCTGTGAATTTGAGGACCTGAAATTTGTCGTTTTTTTCTGACTGGACTGAAACAAACATTTGAACATGAAGTCATATTTTCCAGATTTTTTTCCTTTTCTTTCAAATGAACCACTTGATGTGTTAAACTGTTTGTAGTCAAGAAGACCTTGAAGAAAAATGAATAATTCTGCCACTAAACGGATTCAGAGCAAAACAGTTCCTTATCTGTTAGTTTACACTCTTTAACAAACAGTTAAATCATATCCTTAAGCACAGAACTCAAAGTACAGGAAGAAATGTTACTAGTTTACATCATTAATCGAGTTAGCTTGTTTTACTGCAGATTTGCAACGAACAGAAACTGGTTCACAGCGTGAAAATACAACAAAGTGGGATGAGTTTGTTGTGTGCTGAGGGGTGTGTGGGTTAGCACTGGTGGCTGACCTTGTTTTCATATGTTAAGGCCTTTGTATTGTATGTATATATTATATATAAATATATATAACCTATATTTTAATCCACAGACTATTTTGTCAAGTACAGAGCACATTTGTTTTTGCCTTTAGAGCCTCATAATCATTAATCATTTATCCGTGAAAGCTGTACTTGACTTTCGTCCTCCTCGCATGTCTCTGGGAAAGGTAAAGGTGAGTAGTTACCACTGTCCTGCACAAGTCGAGATTGCTCAGAGAGGATGTTCACATTTAGCTGCATTCCTCAGTATTTTTCTGCTCTGCTTAGGAGAAGAACCACTTTGGCGTTGAAATTTCAACGCAGCATAAAAAAATTAATAAATCCAAAGTGCATCAACTGTATGACAGGAGGGTTTTGTCTGTTTTAGTCACCACTGGACCCAAAAGCAGAGACTCCTGAAGGTGTTCCATACAGATGTGTGCAGTATGTCTCCTGGCTTGTTGCTTGTCATTGTTTAGCAACTCTAACAAAACAATAAATGTATGTTTTTTTTCTATAAATATATCCCTGCTGGTTTTGTGTTTTGACTTACACAATGGCTTTAGAAATCATCTAAGAAAGGAAGCTGATTTTGAGCAAATGTAGTCTTGCTTGGTTGCAGTTTCTCTTTGCTGCCAGCAGATGGAGACATTTGAAAAGATTTACCTTTTACTCTGCAGCTGATTAACCATTTATATTAATTCACCTTGTTCAATTTGTTTGTCACAATGTATTATCCGCTATTCCATCCCGAATTATAAATGTAAAAATCATTTGTAACAAGTTTTGAAATTTTACTTTTTGTTATTTGTTTAAAGAGAGTCAATCAAGGCAGGACAGTCAAATTGAAAAAATATTAAATTTTTATTTAGAAAAAAACGTCAGTTTATACAGCACATGGGTCATTATGGCCCATTTGAAATATTGATCTTTGGAGAGAAGTATTTAAAATATTCTGCAGAAGAAGAGATTAAAATGTCCTCAGTAATTCAGGTTTGGTTTACATTTTTAGCAACCAGAAAAGGGGCAAAAGCAACACAAAAGCATAGTTACAATTATTTAACCCGATAAAACCCCTTTAGTCTTCAAAGTCCCTCTCCGATCATCTTTTGATATATTTTTAAAGTGCTCCCAGTGGTCTTTTAATCATGACTATGGTGTTTTTAGCTAAAATGGGAAAAAAGTGTCATTTTCTATAACATAGTTTCTGCAGAGCAGCAGTAATTCACTAAAATTTCACCTCCATGTTTGAGGGGGAGACCATTGGAATGGATCATTCTTACGCGCACTTTCCATCCCCAGTGCTGAGAGGTCTCAGTTTACTCTGTCTGTTGCATTACTGGCGCAACAAAAACATTGAACAATATCAGAGCGATCCAGGCGTACAGTTTAGAGTCTGATACCAGCTCAGAGGAGGAATAACATGACTCTATTTGTCTTAAAGTGGATGCATCAGAATGGAGCGGAGCAGGGAGTTCGTGGCCCGCCCAGCATGTTTTCTGCCTCACAAATATTTACTTTTTTAAATGGCATTTTTTTCGTCTGTTTCTAATTCATGGTTGATTAAGGGAATTCTCAGAAACACAATTTCAAGCTCAATTCTCTTTATGTTATGCATTTTTAAACAAATGCTATGAGCCTCTTGAAAATCTTGTTTTTTGGTGTTTTAATCAGAGTGTGTCATTAAAACCTGTCCCAAATTATGTATTTACCTTAAATAAGAGTTGGATGGGGGGAAAAAACTCTGCTTTCCTGCAGTCTTCTTTGGTCTGTGAACCTAACAAGAACCTCAGCTCTCATGGCGGTTAATCACAAAGTGATGCTCCACTGGTTTTATTACCTTTGATCAATAATCCTTCAGAATAAATCTCTGAAAGGTAACACGCGGACAAAGATGTGATTTCTGACACGAGGAAGGAAGTGATACGAAAGAAGAGTGTTGAAGGAAAATGTTTGAATGTTTTTTTGTCCTGCTTGGTGTTGTGTGGGCTGTAGAGCAGAGAGGTGTTTCTTTCACACTGATTCATCCCTTGAGGGAGAAATGATGGAGAGGATGGGGGCGGGGCGTCAAGCTGGATCAAGTGAATGGGATGGATGCAGTGAAAGTTTGAGGATGCCCGTGGAACGCGCGCGCGCTCATCCCACCCTGCTGTGATGTCGTTGCGTAACGCCGGTGCGTGTGGAGCAGGTGGAGCCTCCTCTTCCTCCTGCTGCTGCGGGTGAAGCCTCGGCGGTTTGTTATTGAGCGACCCGCGGGCGCAGCTCGCTGTGGGGGTGGGACTTGCTTTCTGCAACAGAGATGCGGCTCTCCGGGCGGATGGACGCGCGCCTCTGAGCGGAGAATAGAGCTTCATCCTGCGCGCCACCGCACCTCCAGTCTGGCCACCATTCCGCCTCCAGATGCGCTGAAGCAGCTCCAGTCGCCGCCTCTTCATCCTCCTCCTCCTCCTCAGGCCAGACAAACACCGCCGGAGCCAGTGGATGGGGAGAGGCGCCTGAAGAGGGGAGAGCGGTGGAGCAGGTCTGCTCTCCTCCTCCTTCCTCCCCACTGCAGCAAAAGAAAGTCCGGTAAGGAATGTGTCTGATCCACTCTCTCCTCCGCGTCCAGTTCCCGCTGGGGTGCATAAAGGAAGCGCGCAAAGATCCTCGCATCTCTGGCGTCATTTTCCCCCTGTATTTTCTTGTTGGAGCAAAAGCTTAATCTCCTGCAGCATCAGCCCCAGTGAACTCCTGCTGGGATGGTGGAGCTGCTGCAGGAGGCTGAGTCAACTTTAGCTGAAGTGATGTGAGACTCCTCCAATAACTGCATTTAAAGGCCAGAAACGGGCAGAGCAGGATGTACTGAGGAGGAAGAGGCTCCAAAAACTGGTGTCACTTCAGAATACAATCAGTCAAAAAGTAACTCATGTGAAAAACTACTGGAGTACAGCTGGAAAATGTCCAAATTAAGGCTAAATAATGAGGAGAAACAGGAATTCAAACCTTAAACCCCTTTATTTGCCCTTTTTTATGACAAAAACAGGCTTTGGTTGATAAATAGAGGTGAAAAGTACAATAATGGAGTTTACATTCAACGTGCCAACATTCAAACCTTTGTTGACCAAATATTTAGGCCTTTTATTTTCTGTAGACATAACATTGAGTTTATCCTAAGCTCAAAGTACTTGCATTGCGTTAAGTAACTGTTGTTTACCATCATCACCGTTGCTTTGCAGACATTAGTTAGTTTGTTGAAGTCATTGAACAATGATCTTTGTGACAAAAACATTGTCCAAAATCTTTAAACTTTGTTCTAGTCTTAAAATATTGGATAGAATGGTAAAAGTTTAAAACTCATTAAATACTAATCTTGGAATTGATATATACTGTATATAAAGAGTGCATGACAAGAGTTTTGCTAGAGGCTTTAATAGTTTCCAAATGGTTCTTGTTTTCATGTTTTTCATTGATCTACATTTTTTCAAAGTGGTTCAAATGTCTAAAATATATATATTTCAATATATCCGGTCCAACAGTTGAGATTCTTTATTATAAAAAAGATGACAGAAGTTAAAAAGGAAATGCAGTCGTAAGAATTTATACTTGTTTATTTACACATGCATACATGTTTGGGGAGGTTTTTTTTAAGATAATTTAAAAACATTTTATTCAATTAAATGTGACAAAGTAAATGTTCCAGAAAGGTCCTGTGAATTTGTGCTTTTGTTGCAAACTTAGAATTTTAAAATGAATTTACCTCATCACATTCTCTGACTTTTGCAAAAAACAAAACAAATTTGTTTGTCAAAGTTGAGGTTTTGAGCCCAATGGGTTTCTTTTTAAATTGTATTTATAATTCAAATTCTTTTGCCTTGAATTTCTTTTGTTAGTTTTTATTCATTTTTTAAAGATTTTTCTACAAGTTCCCCAACTTTAGCAAAAGGGGTCAGTCTTCATTTAGACTAAATGATCTGACATCTTCTGTCAAAACATTTTGAGAATTTTGAGAAATTCTGCTAATTTTTTTTTAAAGTTTTAGAAGTCAAAAATGATGGGAGTTTCAGGAGAAAATGATGCTGTTTTTTCTTGTTGCCCATGTTGATCCAATCTGTCCTGATCTTTTGCAGCAGAGGATGTTTAAAAGCTGCTTCCTGTTCACTTTTTAAAGGCTGCACGGATGCTGTTTCTGGTCATGATTTTAGCAACTTTAAATTTTTTTTTCATGTTTTTAGATGATGTTAGCAGTTTATCTGTCCTCCTGGTTCAAAAAGACAAGAGTTCCTCTCCTGACTACTGACAGTCTGATCTCTCACACTGCTTGCTGGAAATACGACCCACCTCAAAACTCAATTTCTACAGCAGCACCTGCAATCATCTGAGAAATCAGTTTAACACCTCTTACACACACTCTGGACTCCTTCCTGAACTTTATGGCTAAAAAACGTTATTGCATTAAGAAAGCTGAGAGCACTTAACAGGACTTCTGCAGATGTGCTGCTGGAACACCTACCGCCATCGTCTGAGCGGCCTTCTCTGACACCCTGCAGTGGTTTCTGCCTTGGCTTTAATGCGGCTAATACTTCCAGAACAGATCATGGATTGGACTGCCTCGTTTTATGATGAATGCTCGTGGGCCGAGCCAAAACCCTCCACCCGCCCTCCTCAGAGGAGCTTGAAGAGGCTGGAGAGGGAAACCCATAAGGAGAGCGAGATGAATCATATTTATGAGATTAAAGCTCTGAGAGTTTATCAGACACGGGGCACAAAGGGTCAGATTATTCTGTCACGGTTACATTCATCACATCTGAACTGAAAAAACTCAAATGTTCCAGACAAAAAGTGAAAGAAAAATGATTTTTTTCCCGTAAAATGTAGTCTTTCACCTCATCAATAGGAAACAAGCCTTTCTCTAAAGCATTAAGGCAGCTCTAACGGAGATTTTTGCAGCGCTGAGTGCTTTTCCTGCCCTGTATTAGCTTAATTGTGTGGCTGTTAATCTCATAAGTGGTAGGCTTGATCAGTTTGTGTAGTAAGAGAGCAACACGAGCCTTGATTTATCTTCTGTGCATCAGCGCCAGGATGGCAGACTGAAGCTTCCAGATTAAAAGCCTAGGAAGAGTTTCTCTTGGGGTTTGTGATGACTTGAGTTAGGGGAGCCATGCATGATGGAGAAAATCCTCAACTTCACCCTGCTTTCTTTTGTTTCCTCCTTTCTCTCAGTGAAACTCTGCAGTTCCAGGAGTTTAATCCACTTAAATCTTAGTTGCAAAGCTCTATCTTTAGGAAAAATAGAAACCCTATATAATCATTCATATCATATTGATACAAACATTTCAGAGATCCCTATCTCATTATTATGAGCCAAACTTTCCTTTAAAACCTATTTGATATGACTTGGTTGTTCATGTTATCTGCCCTGTAGTTCATCCTCGTACCACTAGGGGCAGTAGAAGGGCTTTCCTCCTGCTCATTCAAAATGGCTGCTTCCATGATACTTTTGGCTTTTTTTATATTTTCCAAATTTCATGGTGAGAATGGCTTATCTGTTGTTATTCATTTTAAAATTAATACTTGCTGTATTGAAAGAACACACAAATTAGTGATAATTCTTTATAATTCAGTTACACTGTGTTAAAAATGTGTGGATCATGTTTGAGACAACAAGGAGTATTTTTTTTTCCTGAACACTCGTTAACATTTTTACATCCATAGCTAACGCTGTTGTTCGTAAAATCTTATCAATTCACCCAATGCACCATAATTAATACTATCTATATCTCATTAAAAAATTATACTACAATTTATTTTTTCTTGATTTCATCAAAGGATTTCACAAAACATCTTAATTTAAAAAAAAATAATTTTCTGTCAATTTTTAGATGAAGTGGGTTTTACAGGGTCAAACCTGTTTTTATCTTCCTGCTATTACAGATGATGACGTACTTTTCCTAAAAAATAGGCAAATTCAGCTATAGGTTGGAGAATGAAGGACAGTTGAACTTTTTCCACCATTATTTTTTTTTTATTAAACAAGTAAAGTACATTTTGATTTTAAAAAAACTATAATTAGTAATTAATTCAACAATGATTTGCAGCAAATGTTTGTGTACATAAATTTGAAGAGATATAAATTGCACCAGCGATGAGATTGGGTGCAACAGAGTACGCTCCACCCATCTATGAATCTACAAGCCACACCCTTATTTCACACACAAATCTGGCTTTTGATCAAATCTGAAAAGACCCTTTTCATGTAACGTCAGAAAAAATGCCGACATTGTCGCCACAGTTCAGACCAGCAAAGCTGACAACTAAACGCTGTTTAACACAATTTAACGTAAATAATAAAAGTTAACCTTACTAATTGTAAGGGAAAATTGTACGATATTTATTTTATAAATGTCCAACCTCACTATTTTTTTTCCTCTCTTAGACCATTCACAAATCAAACACAATTGTAAGTAACCTTTTCTGCAGAATACTGCACTTCGTACTTCTCTGTTCGTACTTCCAACAACAACAAACAAATACAAATTCCTTTCAATAGAAAAAAACCCAAAACAAAACACATTCTCGGGAGGAAATAGATGTTCTAGTTGCTGCAGACTAAGTAGGAAACTTTCTCTGTGACCTTAATGCAGCTCAAGCCTGATCAATCACTTCTACGTTTAATCTAGCTCAATGCCTCATAATGAAATTAACTGTCCCCCTGATATAGGCAGTCTGTGTGCAGCCAGCACATTTGGGCGACTCCTTTCTTCTTCTTCTTTTCTTCAAACTGGGAAGCCCATCTTCTTCTCAGATAGACTTCTTTTGGAGCCAGCTGCTCTTTCGGTTTGCTTAAGCTTGCTTGGCGCATGCTTGAGTTTGAACGGCAGTTTATGGCATCTGTGTTTAAATGTCAGTGTTGACCATGGTGCTGGAGGGATTGATCTTCCCCCACATACACACTGCAGCCAAACCCCTCCATCAGCTTTTTGAAAAGTCACATCATCTCTGATGGTTCCTGAACGTGCAACAATACAAACTGATTCTAAAGTTCTAAACGATATGAAATATAAGAGAAGTCTTTTCAACAACTTTCTCTATTTTCTGTCTAGTTGCTCACCCTCTCTGGATTATTGGTAGGAACGACTTCCTGATCTGAACCCAAGCAGTGTTGTTGGACTTCTGTGCTCGTCATAGTTTGTCCATAACAAACACTGTGGTAAACAAGGGTGTCCATCAGTACATGTGGCATCAGGACACCTTCGGCAGGAGCTCGATGATTGACTTTGTAGTCGTTTCAGGTGACCTTCGGCCGTGTGTCTTGGACACTCGGGTAAAGAGAGGGCCGGAGCTGCCTACTGGTCATTACCTTTTGGTGAGTTGAATTCGTTAGGAGGCTCGCCATTTTAGACGCTTTGGCTCAGTCAAGTGTAGAAAGGTTTTTGTGTCTCATAAAGTAAAATCATTAGGATTTTTTCTACTTAGAGACAGGACTGCACGCTCATGCATGCATGTCACAGCATCCAAGAAGCAGAGCTGCTTTCCATGGCGACACGAGATCAAATCTACAACTATTATTAGTGTACTGCACTGCAAGGAGCCTCAATCGCAGCTTTAAGAACATGTTGTGATTCCGAACACAGAAGCTCATGCGAAATCCAAGTCAGTCAAAGATCAGAGCCGGAAAAGAAACATTTCAAATTATTCTATATAAAATTAAAATTTAACCAAACCTCTAAATATAAAACAAAATCTGTCTTCTAGCAGTGTATCGCTGTTTCTGTTTTAGAAATATACGTCATAATTCTACCAAGCTGACAGTTTTGCTCAGTAAGAAAACACTGAATATTTTAATGTCACATGAAGGATCTGAGCAAACACTGAAGGAACATGTTCTCCTCGATTTGAGGTGGACATGCTCGGCAATAACAAACATCTAAAGAAGATGGAGAATGGAGGTCTGGTAGGGGATGAGGAGGATGGATTTGGGTTTGGAGAGCAGATTAAAACCATTGCAGATGTTCTGATTTCCATAAAGAGTTTCTTCACTTTAATAAGGCTGGGTAAATAGACAGTAATCTGGGTAAATTCAGATCCTTTGAAAGTCTCCCTGCTCAGTTTGGACCATTGAGTGCATTTGAAAACTGGACAGAGTGATCCTTCCTCCCTGGCATCCCAATCAGGAAGTAGCCGTTGGTTCCAAGAAGCCAAAGTCCTGTCTAGAGGGAAATAAACAGCTAGTACTCAGTCATATTTGTCAGAATAACTATTCTGAACGTTGAGACTAGGTTTGAAAACATCATCCATCTATCCCTTCATCTTCAGAACCCATTGAATTCCTTTGGGGTCATGATGTTGCTGGGGCCTATCCAAGCTACAGAAGGTGTTATACACCCTGAGCAGGTCACCAATCTTTTGCAGAGCCATTCAAACACAAAACCACACCTATGGACAAGTTAGTCACAAATTATTGTATTTTCCACACTATAAAATGCACTTAAAAGCTGTACTTTTTTTAAAACGACAGTGCACCTTATATGTACATGTATACATTCTGGTTTCTGGAATTCATGGACAAAGAATGAAACTCTGGAGGTTCTTTCTTTTTTATGAGTTCCAAACAAGGTTGGGTGCTATTGTAAATAGTGGTGCTAGACTTATTTTAGTCTAGTCATTATTTTATGTGATGCTAACAATGTTTGGCGTTAGCGCTGTCACAGTAACATTTGTTTTAGCTGTATCAGTCTGTCTTTTTATGGGTTTCAAACAAAAATGGGAGTTACTGGTATTGTCAATAAGATAGAACAGCAAAACCTTTTAACGTGGCTAACGTGTAGCTTGTTACAAACAAGTTCTAGAGTTACTGTGAACACAGTTAAAGTCTGATTGACGGGCTTACTGTATCTATGATTCTTTTGTCTCGCTTTATGTGCCTAATGCTATATTCGCTCTGGCCTCCTCTTCAAAACGCGTTTAATCGACCACTTCTGCTGACAGGTCTATGTAGATGCTCGTATACACGAGTTTTGGGCTTTCGCGTTCAAAACTCTTGCGTTCACGTGTTCCTACAGAAGTTTTTAAGTTCGTTTTTGGGCTCTGCCTACAAAAGATGCGACCATTGACCGCACATTTAAAGTTAAAGTAAAGGACAAATGAATAATTGCAGTTTGCGCCCGGCCAGAATTACATGAGACCATGTCTCTCAAAGATTAGATGAAGCTCTGATTGTTCAAAGATGTTAGTTGAAGTAGTTGGTACTGAAGTGAAGTGCATAAAGTTTCCTCTTCCATTTTTGCCTTCTCATTCAGCGAGGCAGAAAACACCTGCCCTCCAACCCAATCTGTCAAAAAGGTCGACGACTTGCTTTCTCTAACTGGATCCTCCTCTTTCTTCTTGTATCTACCTCACAACATCACAAGTGATGCCTGCTGGCATACATGGGATGGGGGGTGGGGGATGGGGGGGTTTGTTATTCCCTTTCTATCAGATCCTCCGCATTTGTTTTATGGCACATCAATGGGCCCTGCACTGCATCAGCGTTGTTAATTGGCCTGTGTGGTTGTAGTCTGCAAAGCGTTCAGTCGAACTGTGGAAAACACAACAACCCCACCCCCCCACCGCTTTTTCTATATCATTAGTGTAATGCTCCCCTTTCCCCCAAGCTGCTGAGGTATGAGGAGATTCCACCAAGAGGAGGAAGAGAGGGAGGTGGAGGAGGAATGAGTCACACACTAGCAACTCTGATTTTTTTTCTTTCTTTGCAGTTTGCCAATATGGAGCAAAAGACAGAAAAAAAACAACATTTTTTATCTGTCTTAACGAGAACATTTTAACTAACAAAAAGCTCAGTTTGGACCTGTCGCCTGCAAGTACGTACAATGTTGTTTTTACCATTCGTTTTCTTCTACAGACCTCAGTTTGCACATTCTTACAGGTGAAATGTTTTTTTTTTTTAACCCTGTGACCCCTGAAATTTTTTACAGCGCAGAAAAATATGTTTAAATTCAATTGGATGCTAAATTTAGATTATTTTGAAGCCAATTTGGTTTTACGTATATTTACATCATTAGGCGTTAAGTTTCAAAATCATCTTATTTTTTTAAATGGATTATCATTCTTCACGACAAAGGTAGCATGGTTCCTGATAGGGTCATGCTAGGTTCTATGCAGATTGATAATTATTTGTTATTGCTTTGCGTCTTCAGTCTAGTGCTTGTGATGCATTGTGGGTGTTTGCTGCTGGAATCTGATGGAAAAGTGTGTTACAGAAAAAAATAAATATATATTTATAAACTAGTTCAGGGATAGGGTACTCCAGGCCCTCGAGGTCTGGAGTTGCCTAGTCCTGGACTAGATTAACCTAATAGGCTCTATGCACGGAGCTCTGTAACGAATTTCCGGTTTAAAATAAGACCGCTCTTTTATTTCCAGTTGTGACTAATTGTATGCATAGACTTATCTAATCTCTGTGTACTATTCCTGGTATTGTCTAACTTTGGTTATTTCTTACATGGCTTTTGTTACTGCCTTACAGTAGTATTAGCACATCCGCTAAGAGAACGGCTGTTTCATATCAAATAATAAAACTTTCATTTGTAATGGCCTTCCACTCTGCTTTTCTCATTTCTCATGTTCAAGCTCCGTCACTGCCACTTTTGCTGCACAGACGTTATAATCCCAAAGAATGAAGGTGATCACTTAAATCTTTGTGTTACTAATAAATGTAGGTCTAATTAGTGGTTCTTTGCAGAGATCAGCTCCAACAACGCCATCAATGGCATCAATACTGTAAACCCAGATAACCTTCCTTCAGCAGAGGTTTGTTATGTAACAGAGCTCATTAGGAGGCAGATCAAATGAGTCTTAATTGTGTCATTTTAAAACTGAATCCCTGTCAGCTAAAGAGGTTCAATCCTGCAGTGCTGTTACCAGCAGGTCGATGGATCCACCTGACCGTGTCGTCAGCCTGCCTGCTGCTGCTTCCTGGAGCAGCAGGAGACATCAGCAGTCATTACAGGTTACATTTAGTCCTGTGAGCTTGAAGCGACTCGTGCGGCGTGCCCTCTTGACTCTAAATCATGCTGTAGAGAGAATAGTGTGAGTGAGTGTGAGGTGCTGCTTGGCAACCTGAAGATTTGGTTCACGTCAAGTTTGCAAAACGTCTTTGTGGTTCTCATGTGTCTCTGCAGGTCGGCTCCAGCACCATGTCCTCAGCTCAAAGCGGGGATATATCGAGCTACCAGCTGAGTGGTGAGTAGATGATTGCGTAGGTCTGTCTGCATGGACTATTGATGCTGCTCCAGTCATCGGTCTATGTGTTGATGTTCATGGTTTAACTACTTCCTGTCAAGTTGTAGCCCATATTCCCAGTATCTGCGCAAAAGGCTATGTAATTGGGAGTGTTTTATTCTCTTTTTTTATCCATTCTCAATAACATGCAGTGGAAGAAATAAGTATCTGACCCTCCAGTAACCATTAAGTGTTCTGGTTCACACAGAGCATTTAGATTCATCTAATTAACAACTGTTTTTGAAAGCGTGTGGACCTCTCCACGGAATCAGTCATTCAGCCAGACTCCAAACACTCCATCATGGGAAAACTTAAAGAGCTTTCAGTGGATTTAAGGGAGAAGATTGTAGACCTGCACAAGACTGGAATGGACTACAAAACCATCAGCAAAAAGATGGGGGTTATGGTGAAAACTGATGGTGCAATTGTGCCAAAAATACAAGAACATGACCATCAATCCACCTATAGGTAGGGGCTCCAAACGAGATCTCACCTGGTGGGGTTCTATGATCATGAGAAAAGTGAGAAAAAATTCCAAAACAGCATGGCAGAAGTTAGTTAATGATCTGAAAGCAGCTGGGACCACTGTCACCAGGAAAACCACTAGTAGTACTTTACACACCAATGGTTTACCATTTTGCAGTGTTCTCAAAGTGACCCCTCTTAAGAGGGCACATGTAGAAGACACACCCACTTGAAGTTTGTTAGGTACTGTGGTCAGATGAGATTTAAAATCAGAACCACAGCTCGCACAGCCATCTGTTGTTTATGTAGCCACGATTATAGTTACAGCAAAAACATCATTATTGCCATTTATTTAAAAAAATGAGTTGTGATCATGTGTCAGAACTGTATAAATGTTCCACTCAGATCATCTTGGGATCCATTGTAAAAGTGTTCCCAGTGGTCTATTAATTATGATTCTGCTTTTTTTATACATGTCCTCCATGATCGGAAAAATGTCAAGAGAAAAAACACATATTTTCATTGGAGTGGATCTTTAAAATCCAGGGCACTGGGTAGTACCACACCATAGTCTTATAGGGGTTAGGAAGTAGTCAGGGAATCTGGACACGGCTCTTGTCATGAGATTTAACAATGTCCACCATGTGGGTTTGACAAACAAACACAAACAGTGAAAAACATTTGCCAGAACATTTGAATGCAACCTAAAAAACCCCTTAACCCCAGCATGGTTTTTGATGCTGCTCTCTAATTTGTCCCTTTTTTGTCTATTAGATGCAGATTTTCTTCACAACTCATGTGTCCTGACTGTCTCCTTGTGTTACACAACAATGTCTGAAAGTAAAGCAAAGGGATTGACAACTTGGAATCAATTCTCCCTCAATCCCTCATTGCACACGGCGACAGGCTTTCACAGGTGAAGTGGATGAGTGCTGCTCTGAGGATTTGTCGTTTGTGCGTTTTTGGTTCAGTGGTGCGTAACCCTCCGGGCTGGGAGGTGGGAATCTACCTTGTTGGCTTCCTCGTCCTTCTGGGCGCAGCCGGCTTGAACATCTGGAAGTTGTGGAAGTCTGGAACCTTCCCTGCGCCGTCTCCGTTCCCTAACTTTGACTATCGATATCTGCAAGAGAAGTATGGAACATCCTTCTCAGAAGTCAGACAAAAGGTACAGACACACTCAGGAAGAAGTTCAGGAAAAGATTATTCACCTTTAATTTTATTCCTTCTGAAATCTTTTTTAATTTCATCTCTCATAGTCTCAAATCCTACCTTAGAGTTTGTTCAGTCTAAAGCTACGTTCACTCTGTCATGGGAAACGAACGGTTAAGCAGCCACTTCCAATGACACGTATGTAAACGTGCATAAACAAGCATTTTGAGCTTGCGTGTTTAAAACTATTGTGGGCAAATCATTTCAAAATTGATCATGGAGGAGAAATTATTATTTGTGGTTTTTGCCCGACCGGAGTTATGACACCAAGGTTTTCATAAATCAGAACAAAGCTGTAAAACTCATTGAAGAAACCAAGTTCAGTGTGTTCTTTAATGTGTGTCACATGCTCAGTGTGAACATGGCAACAGATGAGCAAAGTGAAAAGACAAGACGTTCCTTTGAGATGCTTGTGAGCGTAACAATTTTTTTGTTTTTCTGCTTTTTCCTCAAGCGAGTGGCTGCCAACAACCACCGCCGCACCTCAACCACCTCTAGCCGTAAGCCCAGCCTGGCACTGGGCGATACCCCAGATGGCTTCAGAGACCTGGGCCACCTGGAGCTGACGAGCAGGGAGCTTGATGCGACAGGTTTGGCTCAACTTAACCGATCAGTCTCCACGGATTCCCTCAGCTCCATCTCCTCCATCGCCCACAACTTTGGGCACGACTTCACGGTGGGCCAGCTGGAGGTAACTCTGGAGTTTGAGCCATCACGGCAGCTGGGACACGGGCCGGGCCTGCTGCACATCACCCTGCACCAGGGCAAAGACCTGCTGGAGAAGGAGGAAGGGGACTTCCCGGGTTGCTTCATTAGAGTCTCTCTGGGGCCAGAAGAGTTCAGTGTTGGAATGACAAGAGTAAGAAAGCTTTTCTTCTGCTTTGTCAATTTTATTATGATCCTGATGAGGACCATATTGTTTTTGCCATCTTTCTTTCTCACCGGACATCTGAGAGAACATTTTGCTCCCCACCACATACTCAAAAACTCACCAACATTTGCATGCACCTAGTACTCAGTAAAAATGAACTTTGGACATAGTGAATAACCCCACCACCCACACCCACACACACACTTTGGGGCCAAGTCTCTTAGTGGGCTCAAAAACTATTTCAATATCCACCAACGAAACCAAAGCACTTGTTGGGGATATCCAAAGGAATTTTTAAAATTACACTGCCCCAAAAATAAAGGAAACACTATGAAAACACATCCTGTACCTGAACAAAGGAAATGTTCTTTCATTACATAGTTGCATGTGCTTCAACACAACCATACAAAAATATGAATGGAAATTAAATGTACTAACCTATGGACGATGTGTGATCATACTCAAAATTAAAGTGGAAAAACACACTACAGGCTGATCTATTTTGGATGTAATGTCTTTAAAACGTGCCCATAAGCCTTCCCTGCAACGCCCGGGTCTGCTTCTGATGAGGTGGCGGATGGTCTCCTGGGGGATCTGGTCCCACACCAACACCAAAGCACCCGCCAACAGTCTGCGGTGCACCTGAAGTTGGTGAATGGATTGAGACATGATATTCCAGATGTGCTCAGTTGGATTCAGGTCTGGCAAATGGGCGGGTCAGTCCATTACATCAATACCTTTGTCTAGAAGAAACTGCTGACACGCTCCAGCCACATGAGGTCTAACATTGTCTTGCATTAGCAGGAGCTCAGGGCCATATGGTCTCAAAAGAGGTCTGAGAATCACATCTTGGCATCTAATGGCAGTCAGGCACCCTCTGGTGAGCACATGGAGAGATGGGCATCCCTGCAAAGAAATGCCACTCCAAACCATTACTGACCCACTGTACAAACTGGTCATGTAAGACGATGTTGCAGACAGCAGAACATTATCCACGGTGTTTCCAGACTCTGGAGTCATTCTTCTGCTGTCAGGAAAAGTCCACTTCACTTTTCAGAGAGTGGCCTCATGGGAGCAGCAGTCAGGCTAAAATCATCTCCTTCTGTGACACTCGGAGCAGAAACCTTTCTCTCAGTGAAATGATGAGAAGAGCAACTTGATGTAAGGACTTCCTTTCATACGATTCTGAGTGGAAACACTAAATTACTTTTCTGTTTTTCAGAAGTTTCTTTGAAACTTTTGATCAGAATGCAACAGATACTGAAATGTAGAAATAACTTCACACAGGAGCAGTTTTGTTTTTCCACCTTCGCCGCCTGCCACTCGCCTTCTGTTCTTTGCTGAGTTCTGCCAGGAAAGCAGTGAATCCTGGTCCTCAGTGAGTCATTGCTGCTCTGTGTTTCTCTGCTTCTGGTCATTCTCTGTGTGTCTGACGGCCAGCAGAGGCATGACTTGTTTTTTTTTTTCCTGGTTGGAGAATGTCAACAATGAAACCATCAGCGGCAGGGTTGGCATTTCTGAAGGAACTGTGATGGGAATGCTGACATCAGCTCTCCCCTCGGTGACGGTCAGATGGGATTGTCTCCCTTTGCTCTCCTGCTGCTTCGTCTGTTCAGCCTCTCTGCTGGAACTGTGTTTGTCTTCCTCCTCATCTCTCCTCCATCTGTAATCATACTTCATCATCACTTCTTCATCATTTTTAAAGGAGATGAGTCCATAGTGTGAGGTCAGAAAACAGAGCTCCTGCTCCAGTTTAATCTTCAGGAGAATTTTCACCCAAAACAGTTTTTATTGGCTCATTTGAATGTGGTGTTGCTTCACCAACTGACAAATCTGATCCTCTTCATTCAGTTCTCTGCTCCGTCAGCCACTCACCTTATCTTTAAAAAATAAGCAGGATATAAATCTGGACAAAGTGTAATTGTTCTCCAAAGAGAAACTCAATTGTTCTCGTAATTCTATTTCTAGTGTTGGCAGATCTATTATTAAATCTGCTCTCATCTGCTGGTTGCCTGGTAACTTCAGGGCAGACTAGCCCGGTCTCACAAACATGAAGATCTAATAGATTTAAATATATCTGTCACTTTATAAAGTGATCATGGCGGGCTATGATGGATGAACTCCCGCCACCCCACTTCCACCCACTACTTCTGTTTTCCATAGAAGATACTCCCATTTGTGTGCCAGGAAAAAAAATCTCCATATTCAAGGCTCACTTGAACACATTTCTGAAGTTAGTCTGTGATGTGTTATTGTTGCTATTAAGCCTTCCTTGTCATATTAGAGGTTTGAACGATTTTGTAAACTGGTTTATTCTTACGTATCTGAGGATTGTATATCAAATGGGTTTTCATCTGTGCGTAAAAGCGTAGCTTAAAAAGCATGTCCTCTTTTTGTTTGACATTTAATCTGGGCTGTTTGAGCAGCAGCAGTGAGGATTTTGGTTTGCTTTCAAGTAAGCCCTCATGCTGTTCAGCAAAATTGTGAATCTTAACAGATTATTTGAGGCTTTAAGCAAAAAAAAAAAAAACTGTTCACTGTTGTCTGTAGCAGTGGTGTAATGAGGTGGTGAAGGGGCTACTCAAAAAAATATGAGTTCAAAAGATCAAAAACCTAAATCAGGGATCCAGATCTCGAGGGCCGCAGTGTCTGCATGATTTCCAGATATCCAAGCCCGACTCATGACTGATTACCTGCTTCAGGTGTGTCCAGCCAATTAGAACATGCCAGAGCATGGTATGCTGGAAAACATGCAGAAATGCGACCCTCGAGGCCAGGAGTTGCCTTTCCCTGACCTAAATCATTGACTGCAAATGAGAACTGGACCAAGTGAGAAAATGGTTTACTTCTGGCTCCAACCATATAAAGTCTATTCAGCCATAATTTTTGGTCTGAGTTGGTCTTAGTCAGCATTTCTATGATAACTGCTCTCACTAATCAGGAGTGAGCTTGTTGGAAGGCCACACTCCTTTCCACTTCAAAGCTGGCTCAGGAGAATCTGTCAATCAAATGTTCAATGTCATCTACTATTATTGAAGTAGCTGATTAGTCAGTTTATTACTTGAATCCTTAAAAAAATAGGATTAGCAAGAACATGTCAAATTCAAGAATGATTATTCTGGCAAACATCCTGTACGTTAAGGACCTGCTAAGGAGACTTGAGTTTGCAGCAGTCTCTTAAAGGCTTTTATGATGTAGCTGCATCTGCTCTTTTCAACTGAGTGAGTTGCTTGGGGTGAAAGTACTGACAGGAACAGGAAGAGGATTGACAGACTGGTGCAGAGATTCAGCTCTGATCTGGCATGTCCCCTAGAGTCTGTGACTGTGGTGGGTGAGAGGAGGACCCTACAAAAACTGGAATCCATCACAGACAGTCTTTTTCATCATGATCCCCTTCTGCGTGAGACCACTGAGCAGCTCCTTCAGTCAGAGACGTTAACACCTCACAGCAGGAAGGAGCGTTTTCACTGGTTATTCTTCCCGTCAGCTATTAAGACGTTTCAACACCTCATAGACACTGGACACTTCATTGTGTTATTTATTGTAGTTTTAATTTTTTATCAGTTATTATTTCTATTTTGTTTGGGTTCAATCTAGTTCACCAGTTCAACAAAAGTTCTACTCTTATTTTTTTCTTAATAGAAATATATGGTAATTTGGCTTCTTGCACCAGCGGGTACTTCCTGTTTGGAACATGGGGGGGGTCAATCAGTCCAGTTCTCATTTACAGTCAATGGTCATGTGAGCGCTGATCTGAATCTGGAATCAGAAACTGTAACATCGTAGTAACCAGGGACTGTCACACCCACATACAGGTTACATCGTGCATCACTGACAATCTATCACAAACACACCTTTATGTCCCACATCTGGACATTCCTTCGAAATGAACAACTCAAGGACAAATCTGCACCCAGCAGGCGAAACTTATTGAGATTCCAACTCATGCAAACTAGTCCTCTCTTTCTTGGGTTTTTTAGTACGTCGGTCAGGGGACTATCAGTTTTCTCTTTGTTCTTCTTTTGTGGTCAGTGACATTTTGCACAAAACTGACCACAAACTAGCTGCTGTTGTAACTTCAGGTCATTGCTGGCAGGTTGATCCTCTCAGGTGGGAAACTAACTCAACTTAAATGAACTGTAAACGTTTTCACTGTTTAAGTTAAGTCTGTTCTTGTCATAAAGCACTCTTCAATATTAAATACAAAGAAGGAGGTGTCATGTGGCATTTAATTATTTGTCTTTTTAGTTTTAATTCTTCTGTTTCTCATGTCCTGCTCCTCACCAGGTTCAGACCAATGCATTCACAGTGATCTTTGACGAGCATTTCTCCGTCCCCATGGACCTGTCCTCCCTGGAGGAGTACAGCCTGCGCTTTGCTGCATTCGGGATAGACTCTGACGAGAGAAACATCAGCGCAGGCCTGGCCGAACTCAAGCTGTCAGACCTGGACCTGACCATCAGACCGTTCAACGCCTGGCTCTACCTTCAGGATGTCAACAAGGTTCGTTTCTGGGGACCCGTGCAGTCCCCCTCTGGTGGGCATTTGGCAGAACTGCAAGCATTCAATAAGTAGGAGTTGAAGCACTTTTTTTGTTCTAAGTTCTTCTGCAGAAAAATGTGTATTTTTGTCCTGGAAAGCAGTAAACCCGGAGGAAAAATATTCAGAGGCCAGCAATGTGTCATTCTTCTTTACGTTTTATTCTGATTATCATATGACTTTATGCAAATAGTTTGGACCAAACCCATAAAAATAAGAAAAATCCAAAATGAGTGATTTTATGAAGGATATAAGGTGTAGAAAGTCTATTCCATTTCTACACCTTATATCCTTCATAAGGTGTAGACCGTCCGTTCTTCTTGCTCCAACTAAAACTTTGACAATAATGAAATTAAACGTTAGCATAGCATTCTTCTTGTATATATCTGTCATAAATATTGAAAAAAATGCTAAAATCTAAAAAGGATCCCAATGACTCAAAGAGGAAAGAAAAAACAAACACAGACAAATCATTGAAATGTTTTTCTCTTTGTTTTTCCAAATTTCTGTTTTATTATTTCAAGTTTCCATTTGATTATTCTTTTTTAATGACTTTAACAGCTGACCATTTGAGCATAGGGAATTTTCTCCTGAGTCATCACTACCATGGATAATGAAAAAAAAATGTCCAAAAGAGCAAAACCTCTTCCAAATGTTTCTCCTTCCAAATGCTGCAGGCTGTCGATGCAGTCGGGGAGATCCTTCTGTCTCTCAGCTATCTACCAACAGCGGAGCGCCTCACTGTGGTTGTCGCCAAGTGCAAGAACCTGGTGTGGACCAACGAAAAGAACACTGCAGGTCAGGGGCTTTCAGGTGTTTTTTGATGGCGTGTGTTTAAATGTGCATCATCGGGAGTGAGCTTGTTAGACGGGGGCTTGGGAGTATCTGTCAATCCAACATTTCTAACATGAGATCACATACTTTTACTGAGACGTATGATTGGTCAATTTAGAACTTCCACTTCAGAAAAAAATGAGGATTGGCAAGAAAATGTGAAAAAAAGTAGTTGGTTGATTATGAGAATCTGATCATTATTCTAATATCTTTTACCATTAAAAACATAATTTTTTTCTATCATTTTGCAGCTGCCGTTTGCATACCAGGGCAAGATGATACACTAATGAAGAATGATGAAAATTAGGATTTTTTTGTATTGATATGCATGGACTCAAGTTTGTATTGAAAACACTAACCAAAAATCTAGATTTTGATGTTTTAAAAAAAAGGCCTGGCAGAGCCTAAACAACAGATGGGATTCCCTTTGTCATTTTTCCTCCACAGATCCTTTCGTCAAAGTGTATCTTCTACAAGACGGCAGAAAGATCAGCAAGAAGAAGACATCGACAAAAAGGGACGACACAAACCCCATCTTCAACGAAGCCATGATCTTCTCCGTTCCGTCTGTCGTCCTGCAGGTGATGAACAAACTGTAGAGATAGAAATAAAGCAGGGGAAGCATCAGTGACAGCGAATAATACCAGCAGGTGGAAACCTGTTTTACCTGACTCTCTTGTTCTGTGTTTAACGTTGACACTTTCATTGCTGCTGTTGTGTTCTGTTTGCTCTGCTCTCATAGCACTTGCTAGTTTGATAAAAGTGCAATACATTGAGGAACTGTTACACAGTTTAATAGTGTGGTGTAACAAATATTTGCATTTGGAGTAACAGCCTGAATCAGTGTAGGCTAATAGCAGAAATCTTTATGGAATTATTGCCAGAGATCTTAGTGTTCATGTTTCAACAGTTCCTAATGACTTAGAAAAAATTTCAGATTTTCCTTCAAAATAAAGCTCCATGCATAAAGCATCTGAATGACGTTCACATAACCATGCTGTGGCGTCTGCAGGAGCTGTCCCTGAGGGTGACGGTGGCAGAGGCCACTGACGACGGCCGGGGCGAGAACCTCGGTCACGTTATCATCGGCCCTGAGGCCAGCGGGATGGGGATCACCCACTGGAACCAGATGCTGGCCACCCTGAGAAAGCCTGTGTCAATGTGGCACCCTCTGCGCAGGATATAGTCAACTTGCTGCACATTCAGATGACTCAGTCGTCAGTGACACACTTGATCGTCTCCATGTAAAGATGTGTTTCCGTGTTCCAGTTAGATATTTGATGGTAGTTTTTATTCTGTGCAGTAAGCACTGAGACCGAATGGTTAAAGCCTCATCTTGCTTCAGGTACAGGTTTCAGGTGATGCTGGTGTTTGAGATGCTTGCAGGTCATTGGTGAGTCATACAATGGTGTGATTCTGTCATTATCACCTCACTCCAATAGCTATTTGAGACTCAAAGAGTGGAGAAAAAGCAATATATGACCATTTTTCCCATCACAAATTTAAATGTTATCACTCACGTTTTGGACTTCTGGGCAAATCATAACAAATATAAATGACCCCATCTCTGCATGGTGCCCATTTAGCCTCCCGTAGATGTAAAAAGGAGTGAGCAGTGAAGAAGCTGATGTCGATTGTTGTTCAGGACAGCACTCCTCCATCCACTCGGTAGCAGAATTTTTAGATTTGCTCATGTTATTTGTTAACGGAGACACAGACAAATAGTAACGACTTGTTGGTTTGTTCAATATTTGTTGTGCTTTTCAAATAACATCCAGCTACTCTAATCCAAGTGGGAAAACAGTAACTGTAGCAGTTTCTCTATATTTGTTTTACCTTAACAAAAATCATTTGCAGCCTTTAATACTGTAAATAGTGCTTTTCAACAATGTTCCATATATGTTCAATATATTTCAACTATATATATTTAGGTATATATAAATATATGTGTATACATATATATATTTATATATATAAATATATGTTTATACACACATACACAGTCGTGCTCGGGAATCATTTGGTGATTTAAACCCCCTAACTCAACCCCTTAATGAAGAGTTTTTAAAAACTGAGTTTTTGGCATGACCTGCTGGACTGGGCTGGTGTAAAATGATTGCTGTGTGAAGTGTAATTAATCAGCGTAAAATGTCTAAACCAATTAATTTTTGTTTTTAATCACGTGCATTAATGTTGACGGCCCTAATACATATATAGAGAGAGAGAGAGAGAGAGAGAGAGAGAGAGAGAGAGAGAGAGAGAGAGAGAGAGAGAGAGAGAGAGAGAGACATATACACACAGTGTGTATGTAAGCACACTTGTAATGATTAAATATTCACCTGTCTATTGGAAATATTCTTATAACTTTACCTGTGATCTTAAAGACCCACTCCGATCTTCTTTTGATCTGCTTTTAAAGTGTTCCCAGTGGTCTTTTAATGACGATTTTGCTTTTTATTTTTGCCAAATATGTAAAACAATGTGATGTTTTCTATGGAATAGCGTTTGGAGAGTGGCAATAAATAGTTCATTAGAAATTCACCTCAGAGTTGTGGGTGGGACCGTTTGCACACACACCCACACACACACACACACACACGTTGCTGAGAGCTCCAGATCTCACAAATTCAATCTTTTTCCAACTGCATTTTTTTCTCTGCTCCTGACTCACAACAATTTGAATAAAGAAATCAATTTTAATCTTAATTTCCTGTACATTTGTCCTCCATCATAAAAAAGAAGAACAAGAACATGTTAAAAATACAGAAAAACTATTTTCATCAGAGTGGGTCTTTAACTGTTTTATATACATCTGTTGTTTTTGTTGGTAAGAACATCTTCCTGCTGTAAATCTGTTGTTTCTTCACTATATTTACGTTCTTTTCATTTACATAAAAGAGAACAGCTTCTTCACACGGCTCAATTTTTTAAGGGAGACGGAATAAAAAGAGAACGGTCGATCAAGCAGTTCAGAAAGCTCAAAGTTATGCGTAATAAAAATGTTTGAATTGTACTTTATGAAAGTGACCTATCAGGTAAAATACCCAACTCATAATTATTAGTCACATAAAGTTTCATAATGTGCCAAATGATGAAGCAATATTTTCATTTTCAATCAATGTTTTCAACAACAACTGTAGCCCACATGAACTCATGCATGAAGTTCGTTAAAATTTGATGTGAATGTGCCTCATGTGTACCGTGTGAATGCCGTTTCAAATAAAAGCAGTTCAATGATAACACTGGATGCATGTTTATGCTTTGGCAAAAAAAATTAAGACAAACCAATTTAAAACCCATCATTTTTAAGATAAAGAGAATTACAAAATAAAAGCTTTCTGTACAACACTTTTGGACTTTTGAATACAAAACATCAACAGTTGATTGTGAAGGAGAGGCTTGCTCTATTTACTCCATGCATTGACCCAGTGTTTGGAAAAAGTGCTCAAATCCTTATTTTTTAACCAGTGGCCACATTGAGGGGTGTCTGCCCCTTTACTCTTCTGGCTCACAGAATGGTCTACAACCTCAAAATGTTGTACAGACCACCTCATGTCCTGCATAAGTTTACTCATTTGTCACCCACAGACAGCCAGTATCCACCTGCAAGGGCGGTTGTGATCATAGCTCCACGGCTTCATTGTATTTCAGATCTTTCTGCCTCTCTGATTCACACTTGATCTTAGGGAAGTGGTTGCCAAGCAGTTGCTAACGTGTGTGTCCTAAAAGGAAATCTGGACTGCTTATCCACTAGGACACAGGTGTCAAACTCCAGGTCTCAAGGATCAGTGTCCTGCATGTTTTCCAACTAACATGCCATTATAGCTTATTCTTGGCAAATCACACCTCATCACTTTTTTCCAACATCAGAAATTTCACACTCACTAGTTTTACCTTTTCGTCTGTTTAAACACGTTTTCAGCCCATAGATATAACAGCAGTCACACCTGAAAGGCCACATACTTGAGTTCTGCACATTATTCTCAGTATGACATTAAGAGTTGAGAGTTCATATGCTTATGACAGAACTACTTGAGGACTGTGTAAAACTTTTTTATGTTTCAGTCTTAAACTTATGAAACATGGCATACAAGTACCAACAAATGTACAATCTGATATTTGCATATAAACCAAATATACTGTACAGGGTGGCCGTGGTGCAGCGGTAGGGCTGTCAACCCCTGATTGAAGTACTGAAGGTTTGATTTCCTTCTTGCCTGCCCATGCATCGAAGTGTCCTTGGGCAAGACACTGAACCCCAGTCGCCTCTGATGGGATGCTGGCGCCAGTGTTTGGCAGGAGAGCCAGCATCAGGGTGTGATTAGGTGAATGTGACTGTAAAGCCCCTCTGACCTTCAAGGAAGGTAGAAAAGCTCTATGCAAGTACACACCATTTACCATGTATGAAAGAAATATGAAAATGACTATAAAAGGATTTCCTGTAAGATAAAGATGTAAACTGGGTGACTACAAGGAAACATTCCCTTGTTTTGTGTAAATGTTGGTATTTACCTTTTTTTAGCAATTCTTTGCTGAAAAGGATAGAATATTTCATAATCCTTCAAAAAAAGATTCAAATAATTAAAAAAGAAAGTAATGAGGTGTATGATGGTTATTGTAAGCAACAGGACATGTCTTCAGACATCAACGTACTGAAAATCCCTCCATGTTGCTTGAAAAAAACGTAATGTTAATTGGCAAACCTTACAGCTACCTTTTTTACTGTTAACCTTTATCTATATAGCACAATATGTAACATAAGACATAGTGTTTTTCACAAAAACAAAACAAATAACATAAAAATGTAGTATAAAGAAGCATGACAATATAGAAATACAGCTCTTTCCTCTCCCCCAGACCTACGCACAACCCCCATGCCCTCTTACACTTCCCAAACCCTTAACAGATGGAGATAAACATTGGGAAACAGGCTGAGCGCAGAAACCGTTGGAACCTCCTTCTCTGTGGATAGCTGCATGGCCAGCCAGGTGCAGCATCATAGACGGGTACCCGGTGACACCACAGCAAGGCGGCGACGCAGGTCCCTAACTAGAGCTGCAGCTGACACAGAGGGACAGAGCACAAGAAATAAAGATATAAGTGAACATATTGATAAAAGAAATAAACAGTGACAGAGACAGTGAAATGCATTGATTAAAAGAGAAAGAAGAAAAAAACCAAACAAAAGCAAAGACTCACTTAAGTTACATTAGATTCATTCAATTTAGTGATTATTAAAGTCAAGTAGAGTTTGACTGATTGCTTAAAAAGAGTGGGAAGAATCGAACATATAATCCCACCCCTACAGTCACTTCATTTTATAGTTTTGCATAGTTTTCATAATCGGGCTCTGATCAGATCAAGTTCAGATTTTTTCATTTAACAAAATTTAGTGCATATTTATTGATTAATCTCAGAAAACATTCTTTCACGATTTCAGTAAACAGTACAAACACATAACATTTATTAATCACTGATTGTCATTAGAACACACCTTAATCTAGTTATCATTGCTACATAGCTACAAGACATTGCTTATTTTAATTGAGACCTCTGTATTTGGATTGTAAGTTTTAAAAAAACATCACTTTGGTTTTGACAAGTTTCAAAGATAGTTTATTGTAATCCATCTATGATTTTATTTTGTTTAACTCTGTGTTCACCACATGGATAAGTTCCGTTTGATTGTTGGTGGTGTTGAAAATATTTGTATTGTCTACAAATAATGAGTTTTAAAAGTATTTAAACATTGAATATGTCATTTGTGTAAAAACTGAATAGTAGCGAATAGCAGAATTGATCTTTGTGTGACACCACAACGCATCTCCTTGGACTCTGATGTACATTCATAAATCTGGACAAATTGTTTTCTTCCAGTTAAATAGCTTTTGACCCAAGTTAGCGCTAGTCCTCTTATCCCATACACTTCCAGTTTATCAATAGGATGTCATAAGTGAGAGTGTCAAATGCTTTAATTCAAGTCAATGAAAATTCCAGCTGCATATTTCTTTTTGTCCAGAGCATTTGTGATTTCCTCCACGGCATCAATGATAGCCATTGAGGTTGATCTGTTTTCTCTGAAACAATATTGGCATTCATCTATAATGTTATGTTTATCAATAAGTTTAGCAAATTTATCAATGAATATATTTTCTACAATTTCTGAAAATTGTAAAAGATAAAAAATAGGTCTATAGTTTGTTGGCAGGTGTTTGTCTTTGCTCTTATAAACAGGGATCACTTTTGCAGTTTTCATTGGCTTTGGGAATATCTCAGTTTGTAATGATACGTTGCAAATCTATGTTAGAGGCTTAGATATGCTGTTTGTTACCTTTGTTACCGTCGTATCTATATCATGACAGTCTGCTGAGTTTTTACTCTTGAATTTGTCAACAGTTGAGATCAGCTCATTTTCGTCCACTTCAGAGAGAAGGATTGAGTGTGGGATCCTTGCAATGGAAATTGTATAACTTCTGCTTCAGGTTGATGATTTCATCACCATCCTGTGCAGCCAAGTCCCTCCCATTGGAACTTGGTAATAATACCAGTTATGAAGAAGATATTTTTATATACTTCAGTCAGTAACAAATACAGTGAAGGAAAACAATACTCTTTCTGATAAGCATTTTTACATAACAAAATTTAGCAAATTAACTCAGTACTAACTACCTCTTTGCAACCTCTTTATATTAGGACAGGAGCTTTCCTTTACAGAATATAGATTTTTTTATATATAGATGTTTTATTATTATTATTACTATTATTATTATTATTATCAGAAGTTTCAGACAAAGTAACTATGTAAACACCTGCACACGTAACATGAAATACAGCCCTCAGGCTCTGTTTGAACGCTGTCTTAAAAGTAGGTCAGATCACTCCTATCAACCAATCAAAAAAGAGGGGTGGCGAGGGGGCGTGGTCTCTCTGAACAAAGTCCAAGGAGGATATTATATTACTGTGACGCTCTCTTGCACAGCATCTCCTGTTGTTTGCGACGTCCAGCATCCTTCTGTCAAGATGGCTGAGAACAGAGATAAAACTACCGACCAAATGAAGGCATGGAAGGAGAGCAGAGGTTCTCGGGTTTGTACAAGCTCCGAATTTGCTGGAGTTTTCCCCTTTTTCTCTGCTGCGCAGCGCTAAACCTTGGACGAAGTAGGTGAAAGGTCGTGTGGTGCAGGAAGCTAGGCGGGACCGTTTTATTTTGTTTTCTTCTTATTATTATTATTATTATTATTATCACTTTCTGTTTTTGCAGTAAAACACTTAGCAGTGTTGCTTCGTTGCAATTTTCGCTTTGTTTTAAGCTAGGTTGCTAACGTGTCATGTGAAGCTAACCCGTTAAAGACATTCCGTTACGCAGCAATTTAAGCTATTTCTCCGAGCGTTTTAGTATCGGCACAAACACACGAGAATTTGAACGTTTAAAAAGTTGGTCATGGCCTTTGACCTTTAGCCGTTATGTAATGATGATGTTTCATCAGACAGCTGGTGTCGGAAAAAAAAGAAAAAGGTTTTTCTAAGTTCAGATCCAGCTAAATTTCTTCAAAGATTTTTATTTACTTTGATGCTTTCCGTTCTTATTCTTAATTTGTAAGTCACAATCACAAAACGACCCTTTAGTAAACTTCTTTTTTCATAAATACCACATCTAAAAGTTTTTTATTTAGCAAAAATAGAACGTCACGTGGGCATTCCTGAAGAAGCTGCTGTTTATTATCAGAAACCAGACGTCCTGACCACTGGGGCTGGACATCCCATTGGAGACAAGCTGAACCTGCAGACTGCTGGACCCAGAGGCCCACTTCTGGTTCAAGATGTGGTCTTCACAGATGAAATGGCCCACTTCGACCGGGAACGGATCCCAGAGAGAGTGGTGCACGCCAAAGGAGCAGGTGTGTGCAGAATCAAAACCATTACAGATAGGATTCCCCAGTTATGTTGTTATTGTTTTTTTTTTTGTTTGTTTGTTTTTTTTTTGCTGGCGTAATTTTCAAGTTTTGTAATCAATTCATTTTCAAGAGCACCTCAGATCATTCTTTTTGCAGGTGAAATGCCACTCAAAGAAGCACAAGACGAACTTTAAGAGCATCCAGTCAGAATGTGAAAACAAATTCATGCAAAAACTGTGTAATGAAGAGTTGGCATTAAAATTACGAAACATTTGGTTTAAGATTTTTATCATGCTGTTTATGACTGGTTTCCCATATTTATTAAGCCAAGAAGTGAAGCAAGAGTTTGATATGACTGTGTATATTTCTTGTCATGTGTTGCAGGGGCGTTCGGCTACTTTGAGGTCACTCATGACATCACCCGCTACTGCAAAGCCAAAGTGTTTGAACATATCGGAAAAACGACGCCCATTGCTGTCCGTTTCTCCACCGTGGGTAATGATAACAATGCTTTTTTTTCCCCAGCACTTAAGTGATGTCTAAGGTGAAAACGAGCTTTGTGACTCTATAGTCGTGGCTTGGAGGTCATCAGATGAAGCAATCCGGTTAAGATTTGACTTTGTCGGTTACATAATCAAAGCACAATCAAACAGCTTCTGACAAACAGTGCCAAGGTCCACATCCCAGCGACAGTTTATGTTTGCACACATTTTTATCACTTTTACTTATTTTTTTAATGTGATAAGGATTGCGAAATTGGAAGTGTCCTTTTATGCCCTCCTGTCCCTCATTAAAAATCCACTACGATCATCTTTTGATCTCTTGTAAAAGTATTCCCAGTGGTATTTTAATTGTAATTGTTCCATTTTTAGCAAAAAAAAAAAAAAACCTGTGTTGTTTCTGTGTCATTTTGGTGTTTTTAACATGTTGTTGTGGCATTTTTCTGATCATGGAGGGCACATATGAAGAAAACTAAGCTGGATTTCTGAGTACTTCTTCATACAAATTGTAGTGAATCAGGAGCAGACGAAAACATTTTATTGGAAATAGAGCTTATTTGTGACGTAGAAAATACACCGGGTGTGCCACAAACTTCCTGCTCCATACTCCCAGAAACATGGAGGGAAAGAGTGGGTGGAATTGTTCCACGCCAATGGTCCCATACACAACTCATTGGGAATTTCTAATGAACTGCTGCTGCTCTGTAGAAACTATGACCTAGAAAACTACACAGGGTTTTTTTTATTTGGCCAAAAATGGAATAATCATAATTAAAGACCACTGAAAACCCTTTTACAATGGATCAAAAGATGATGAGTGGGACTTTAAGTAGAAGAGGGAAAACTATCTGGAAGTGGTTCCTAGAAAAATGTGTTGGTAATTCTTTTACAGCTCAGTGGAACATTTGACTTTCCTGTCTTATTGTCCAGCTGGAGAGTCTGGATCAGCTGATACAGTTCGAGATCCCAGAGGATTTGCTGTCAAGTTTTACACTGACGAGGGCAACTGGGACTTGACGGGCAACAACACCCCCATTTTCTTCATCAGGGACGCCATACTGGTAGGGTAAAGAGAGGGAGAAAGAAAGTCATGTAAACAGAGGATGAATGAGCTGCACAATGATCAGGTTTATATGGTTAAAATGAGTTTTGAGATTTTAAGAGTTTTATGAAAGCAAGCATCTAATTTCCACCTGCAGTTTCCGTCCTTCGTCCACACCCAGAAGCGCAACCCCCAAACTCACATGAAAGACCCTGACATGGTGTGGGACTTCTGGAGCCTGAGGCCTGAGTCTCTGCATCAGGTACCTGCTGTTGCAGTTGATGTTAATATTTAAAAATATTGGCTTTGCTTTTGAAAATATTTTGTTGTGTGCTAAAGAAACTGACAGACTTAATCCCCACCTCCATGTGCAGGTGTCTTTCCTGTTCAGTGACCGGGGTCTGCCTGATGGCTTCCGTCACATGAATGGCTATGGCTCCCACACTTTCAAGCTGGTCAACGCTGACGGCGACCGCATCTACTGCAAGTTCCACTACAAGGTGTGTTAGAACCTCAGGTGTCTGAGGCTTCTGCTGAGATCATGCAGAGTCTTCTTTTATTTTTGGTTAGGAATGGAACTTTAATTGATCCCATAATGAGGAAATGGATTAAAATACATTGTTCTGTTCTATTTAAAGACTGACCAAGGAATAAAGAATCTGACGGTGGAGGAGGCAGATCATTTGGCTTCCACCAACCCAGACTATGCCATTGGAGATCTGTTTAATGCAATTGCCAACGGAAACTACCCATCCTGGACTTTTTACATTCAAGTCATGACTTTTGAACAGGCAGAGAAATTCCAGTTCAACCCTTTCGACTTGACAAAGGTAAGGCAAAACTCAGAAACCAAGCTGGACTTCAAATCTGACCTTTCTCATCCTTCTCTTAAAATGAATTATTTCAACTCTTCCCAGTAAAGGCTCATCATTGAAAATGTCTAAATGTAAACTGTGTTTTCTGGTGGTCACAGGTGTGGTCACACAAAGAATTCCCATTGATCCCAGTGGGAAGAATGGTCCTCAACAGAAATCCCATCAACTACTTTGCAGAGGTGGAGCAGCTGGCCTTTGACCCCAGCAACATGCCCCCAGGCATTGAGCCCAGTCCTGACAAGATGCTGCAGGTGTTTGGTTGTTGTTGGATGTTTTCCTCATCCAACCAGTGAAACACTCAGTTTCGCTAAAGAGGTCCGTCTCGTTGGATTTAGCTTTTCCTCCATGTCTCTGTTAGGGCCGGCTCTTTTCCTACCCCGATACCCATCGACACCGACTGGGGGCCAACTACCTGCAGATCCCCGTCAACTGTCCTTTCAGGACCCGGGTCGCCAATTATCAGCGAGATGGCCCAATGTGCATGTTTGACAATCAAGGTAGCAGCCTGTTATCGACACACACATACAAAACAGGCGTGGAAATGTGTGCTAACATTATGTACAGTCCATCCGGTAAGTATTCTTCTACATTTTATTATGTCACAGCCTTATTTCAAAATGGATCAAACCAGTTTTCTTCCTGAAAAATTCTTTGAAAAACTCCTCATGACAA